>JAJJWW010017054.1:0-206771 GCA_023531295.1 Papaver armeniacum | reverse complement strand
TCAAATATCACTAATCTCAAGTGGAAGGATGATGTTTTCGTTGTGAGCTCCTTAGTTCTTCACTTCTTCAAGTCTTCACGTAATACTTGTAATGTCTCATATCCTAATACTTTCAAGCTAACCTATACGAATTTGATTCTAGTACATAATCAAGTGAATTTTTAAATGAGTTTTGATTCATTAAAATATGACAACCAAACTTGACATACCAACGCTTGGTGGGTTCAACCGAGCTATGCTCTAACATTAGTTTCTAGAGTTCCCCCTTATATAGTCTTCAAATCAGGGTTTGCAAACAATGTTACGTTGGTAACAAAGCATTCAATATTCAATGTCTGATGAAAACCTGATTAGACTCAAGCTAATATTTTTCAACCGTTAGATCGAACTTAGCTTGTTACACACAAATGAAAAGTGACTTCATTTAGATATAGATGCAACTGCATTCTAAATGTGTACACTTGGTTGGCTAAACAATAGTTAACCGAAGTTATCCATATGAGCACTTTCATATCAACCTCGTTCATCTTAATCACAACTAGTTCAAATGACTCAAATGAAACTGGTTATAGAGTTATTCAATTGTTTATATTCTCATAGAAGTATACAAGATACAGTTGAAGCAAAATCGATTCTCATTCACTCGAATCGATTCTCATTCACTCGAATCGATTCATGAACATTATAGACACGGTTTGCAAAAGATTGCATTCTTTAATTTATAAATGTATTAGTTCATTAACAAACCGATTTTAGAACATAACTCATTCGAGTATGCAAACGGGTACGCTTACCTTAGTAGCCGGACATGGTCAGGTTCGCCAGTATGTGAACGGGTACGCATAGTGTCGTACACCACCAAACTCAGTTGAATTCCCAGACTTGAACTTACGTCGGTACGTATACGAGTATGCATAATAAGTTCCCGTACTTCAACTAACAAACCAGGATGCGAATACGGGTATCGTACTATGGTTCCGGACTTGGAATAACTTGCAACAGTTAGCATACAAGTACGCATACTGTGATATATCCAATTAATGGTTAATTGTTCTAAACTCCCATTTCAATCATTGAAGCATTCTTAGAAGACGACAATAGCTGTCTCACACAAACTATTAGATTTAAAGCAATTTTCAAGTGATCAAATGATCAATATGAAACATTCCGAGTCTACATCAAATGACTATCTCACACAAATCATGTAAGATGTTGCCAGACGATTTTGACATGATCATATTTTGACTTTCGTCAAGAATATAAGATGAACTTAGTTAAAGCGAAAGCTTGACAAACAAGCTTGAGATAGCAAAGCTTGCGAGTTCGACCGAGTTGTGCTCTAACAAGTACACCGCCAACTATTTTGTTTTGATAGGAGTATGAACATCTATAGCATTTTTAATAATCAAAATATGCGGAAAAGTAAAAAGCACACTCACAAAAAAAAAAATTAACGAGGAAACCGCAACCACAGAAAAACCCAGGGACCTCGTCCAGATTTGAACATCGAACTGTATTAATCCACCACATACACTATCCTATTATCAGACTTCATACTGGAATGTAGTCGAGACCGAATTCACCCTCCAAGAAACTCAACTGCAGTCGTACTTCTTATGTTTATTGAACCTCCCAAGGATCTAAGCTTCCCTTAGATGACGACGTTTACAACCTAAGAGGTTTTCCATCCTAAGTCGGGACTTTAATATTAGTTTGCCTCTAACATATAATCCTATTTGATTTTCCTTTAAATCCTTGATCAAGGCTTGGAAATCTGTTTGTAGACAAAGCTAGCAAACCTCACAAATCCTAAATACTCACACTCAGTTTGTCGAGAAGCTTGTATTTTTAATCACCTCTAAAGAACAATCTTGAACTAATCAATTAAGAAAAAAATTCACATATCTATCTTGGGGAATCATATAGTCTGAAATGAAGAGAACTTTGTGATTTCTATCTATCTCGTTCCTAAAAGAGATTACTAAAACCTCGATAACAGAAAGAACAACATCAGGATATACGAATTATCAGGGATTGAATTTTCCAGTCCAATGAGTCTCTCTATTTGTAGATGTTCAAGACGAAGGGTTGCTTAGAATTCAAGCTAACTTGATATTTAACTATTCAAGCAAACACTTCCTTAGTTTTGATAAAACTCCATTTAGAGTTTCAAGTAAGCATGTGAGAAATTTGTCTAGAAATCACATTGAAGAATATAGACTATGGTCCTGGTATCAGAACCATGTACAATGATAGTTCTTGAAAAATATGCGTTTTGAACTAGTAAGTAATATTATGTTCATTTAAACAGTTAAGACTTAAACTATCATGCACATACGTACACAGGGTATTTTAGTGATCAATGATGTCTTAGAGGTATTTATGAGATTGATAACAATACTAAACAAGTTGATAAAAATTGTCTTTGAGCGTCTGCTAATATTCATTGGGCCGGTTAGTAAAATTTTTCGTGAACCGCTAGCCGTTCATGAACTCCACCCCGCTATTCCCGAACTCGACGTCTATGGTTCGTGAGTCGTTGGCTATTTCATAAATTCGAGATCACCACGGTTCGTGAACGGTTTGAACTCGCCTCATTCCTAATTCTACGGTTTGCAAACTGATTTACCATCCTTATTGTATAATGAACATCAGATATCTATAGTTGGTGAAATGGTTCGCCAACCTATCCCGAGTCTGTTAGAACACTGCTCAGTCGCACTCGCAAGTTTTGATATCTCAAGCTTGTTGTCAAATTTAGTTGTACACAACTATATCTTGATTTCTAGTCTACATTTAGTAAAGTCTCGGACTAGGATTAGAAGTATGTAGTTGAGTATCAGATATCACTGAATCACCTATTGAAGATGTACATCAACGGAAGACATTTGGAGAACTTCATCAACAAAATGTATGTGAAGAATGAACCATTCTATTTACTAACATGATCACCATTTTATATTTATGAGATTTAGTCGTATGACTACGTGAAATTTAAATAACATATAGAAGGAGTTTTGAGTCAAGCTTGTCTTGTTGGAATATCGAATATGATACAAGCAATAGTCATCCATATACTTGATGAATTTAGTTAAGAACAATTTATTATTATAGAACTAAGTTATGTTTCAAGTTGATCATTTGTAAATTGCCCTAGCAATGATATTCGTCATTAATGTCATTTGGGAATATTTCGAATGATTATAAGAGAGATATAAAATTATTAAAAATATGGATACAAGACAGTACACGTACTGGCGTAATTGTATTGGTTTGGATCATTGGTACGCATACCTAGTACGCGTACCGACGTAGCTATATTTTAGTAACGGCTCTATGATACACGTATGAAACAACCTGAGTTTGTGAATTGGCTTATGATACTCGTACCCAGTATGCAAACAAAAATAGCCTGAGTTCCGAAACTCACTTACGGTACACATACCCAGTACGCTACCAAAATAGTTTGTCCAGAAAATTTCCTTAAGGGTATACATACCCGGTAAACGTACCTTGGCAACATGAGTTCAGGAATTGGGTAGGTACACATACCCGGTATCCACACCATCATTGTTGAATATTTTCAGATGCATTCAAATTACGTTTGCCATTTGATTAACTCTCGAAAACACCTCTAAGACATATTTGATCACTTAGTCACTTGTGATTGTGCATCAATAAAGTCGAAACTGTTAATGAATATGGCTAAGCTTATGGTTCAAATGGTTAACTGACCATGAACTACCATTGTACGCGGATGTGTTACGGCTGACCATGTCATTTCAAGTCGTAATTTCTTACATGCTTACGTGAAACCCTAACTAGTGTTTCATCCAAACAAAGAAAGTGTTTGCTTGATTCCCAAGCTACCTTAGCTTGAATCTTAAGCGACATTCAATCTTGAAAGTCTTTAAGTAGAGAGACTCAAACAACTGGGAAATTCAATCCTTGACACTTTCGTGTGTCCTAGTTATATGCTAGAGTCATTCTCTATTAATCTAGTTTTCCTTTGAGAAATATAATTAGGTTAACGACTTAAAGACTTCACTTAGGGATTATTGAAGCCAGGTACGACTATCTTTTACCTTGATAGTTCTTGTATCCAGATCTTGATTTTCTGTTATCGAGGTTTTTGTAATCTCTTTCGGGAAAGAAAGATAGAAATCACAAAGTTTTCTTCGTCCGAGACTTTATGATTCCGTAAGATAGATATTTGATAATGATTCTTAATTGAACTCGTCTAAGATTATTCTTGTGAGGTGCTTAATAATCTAGGATGCTCTTTGGGAGTCATAAGTACCGGATTTGTGAGGTTTGCCAGCATTGGTAGTGCAAACAGATTTCCCCACCTTGATCTCACGATGTAAATAGAAATCAAATAGGCGTATCTGTTAGAGGCATATTGGTACCAAAAGTATTTACTTAGGTTGAACCAACTCTTAGGATGCAAAGGAAGTTGTTCGAGTATTGCTTGGTTGAACTGTCCAACCGTTTTTTAGTCAAGTTTGGTTGTCATATTTTAGTATCAAAACTCAAATAGAGTCGCTTGATTAAAATTACTATAGTCAACTTCGTTTAGGTTAGACTAGAAAGTCTAGGAATGTTGAGATATATAAGTATTGCTCTGAAGACCTGAAGAACGCGAAGACGTATCAGTTACAATAAAGACAACATCCTTCCACTTGAGGTTAGTAATACTGACTTGACTTGTTTCCAATCCTATCGTCTCTTTCAAGTCATTTTAGATTAAAACATAACAAAGTATTAGACTTGGTCATATTATTATGATCAAAGTGTCAAAGAAGTATATATCATTTCTTGAATGATTTGATATGTGATAAGCACATAAGTGCTATATTTTATACCCATATTTATATTATCTAGGACTCCATGTTTTGGCTAATATCACTATTTTGGTGTTTTTATAGAAAATATAAGAAAAATCGATCATCCGAAGATAATTGGCAAAATTGGAAGCTAAACGATGTTTTCGACGAAAACAATCAGATTGTGGCTAGCCTGGTATTTTTTTATATATATATATATATATATCGGCATCACTTATATATCACAGCCAAAGACATCATTTCGGCCAACAAAATAGCAAAACGCTCATGTTGGCTGAGAGCTTGGACGTAACTGAGATGGGAATGGAGGATGGTTGCAGTGGCGATGGTGGTTGTCGACGGTTCTAAAGAGTTGCTGGCATTCATAGTTAAGAAGACCAGGTCCTTACAGCAGCAAGGTGCTGGTCGCAACTGGCAACTGGTGCTGTGGCCGATGATTTGTAATCGGAATTGGGAGATGACTTGAAGCCGAGATAAAGAATAAGATGGACAGAGAACGATTGGCAGCAACAAGACATGGTCCCATGGCGTACTGGAAGTTGGGAATTTCTGAGATGAGAAGCAACGTCGATGGAGACTCGAATGAGCATTGAAGATCAACCATGGTTCGAACATGTCAAGGCTACGTAGGGGTTTGCTGGCAACGATTTTTGTAGTTAGTTGTGCCCGGAGTTGGGACTCAGAGGTGAACTGGGTTTGGTCGGCGGTGCTGATGGTGGAGGTGGATGTACTGTCGGCTGATTATGGTGAGTTGAGAGGGGTATCTTTGCTCGAGTAAAGGGGTTCTAAGATCTGTCTAGACGTTGCAAGCAGTGGAGATTAAGGTCTATATGTTGGTTGGAGATAATTGTCATCGATACAACAAGAGGAAAAGGTGCCTGAGCATCATTTTGAGCAGCTGCTGCAATGGAGGTGCGAGTCATTGAAAGATACAGATGAATGGCTAGGTGTTGCGACTTATATCTCGAAGAAGGTTCCGAGGTCAATTACAAGCAATATTTCGATGGAAATGGATCTGTTTTGGGGTTCACAAATGTCAACAACAAAGATGAAGACGTTCGTAGCAACATCATCTCTCAGAACCGAAATGGAAACTCCATGGATTGCTACAGTTAATTGGATCTAATTGGAGTTTGATGTCAGCCGGAGTTGGGAAACTGGATTGGCGAGTTTGTTAGCTACAGAAACAGACGGGTTGAACTGAAGTTTGGAGTTGTGAACGATGAAATTAAAGTCAGCCGATGGTGAAGATAAAAGAAGCTACGTCGAGTTGGTGTTTCGGTAATAACTTGGAGCAGCTCGTGGCCATGAACGTGAAAAGAAATGGAGTCGCATCGCGTGGACTGAGTACAAACGGGTTTTGAGATGCAACGAATTCAAGCTACAAGAAATGCCGACAAAGAAGCCGATGGGGACGGAATTGTGCATGTTCTGTGAATACGAGGAGTAATAGGCAATCCTTTGGCTAAGAAGGAATGGGAGATGGACATAATTTGGTAGGTGCCGAGAGTTGGTTGAATTTGGACGTGGGCTGGATATAAGCCGGTGTTGGACTAGGCCTAGGCAATTCTGCTAGGTTTGGTCAGACTACTCGCTTGTAGTAATAACTAAGTTCAAAAGGAGAAACGAGAGAGACAGAAAGGGGAGGCCGGTAACAGAGGCTAGAGGAGCCTCAAGGAGAAAGAAGAAGAAGTGACAGCCATTTTTAGAGCACAAGAACAAGAGACGACGAAGACGATATTGGTTTAATCTTTCCACTTTTGTTATTATTTTTGATGGGTTTTGAGAAACCCTTAATCATGTCTTGCTAGATTTCATAACTAGGGTATTTATGGATTGAAACCACTTGGGGTATTAGGCTGCTTTGATTTGGTTATATAGCAATAAACCGTAATGATTTGAATAAATTAATTCTTGAATATTGTTTATGGATTTATTGAAAATCAGTTGTTGCTTTACCGGTTTTAAAAACCTTTGTGCTTAATGAATTAGTTTTACAAATATGTTTGTCTTATTATTTGATGATTCATGCTTGGGTTAATATCTTTGATGGGTTATACTTAGAAAAGCCAGATAAAATTTGTGAACTATATTTAGTTTCGTATAACTTCCTTGCTGATACAATTTGATGGTGCATGCTTAGATTCAGTCTTTTGATGTGCTATGCTTAGGGTATACCAGATGATATTTGCGACTCTAATATATATAATAGGTGATGTTGATGAACGGACGATAAACAAATATATTCATAATTATGTTTCATTTCGAAAATTAAACAAGTAGTGGTGGATACCATAAAACCCTGGTTACCGAGTCTCCCATTGAATTTAGTTTGTTAGTTTAATTTTATTATTTTCAATTCTAAAAATCCAAAAACATTTTTTTTCCGTTAGTCTATTAAAGATATTGATTAGAGTATTTTCACCGCTCCCTGTGGGTTTGACCCGTACTTGCCTCTGTCTACTAGTTGGAGACCGTGCGATTGCGGTTATCACATATAGGTATCTCCGGATCCTATCAATTTTTGGCGCCGCTGCCGGGGAGCGGCTAAGGAATATTGTAATTAGTATTTTTGATTTGTAAATAGTTCGGTTTATATTTTTGTACAATATTTTTATTTTAGCATTTCTTTTTCCTTTTGACTTGTTTTGTTTTTTAGAATTTTGTTTCAGGTACCTTTTTGAGGATGATGACTCTTTTTCAGAGATGTCACCTAAGATGGCACTCATGAATATAAGCGTAAAAAGTCAAATTATCGAAACCTCATCCGAGATGACGCTTGTTGAATATAAACGTAGGCAACGGTATGGAGTTTCGCTCCACATGAGGTAAGTGAAGAATCCCTCTAACTATATATGAGAAGTATTACAAACACACACCACCTAGTTTGGAACAAAGATTGAGAGTTCTGGAATGCCAAAGATTATTTGCTGAAGATGATCAGTCTTGTAGTGACTCTCTGTTTCAGACAGAACATATAGATGACCTTGTGGATGATTGCGTAGATGATTTTCCTAATTCCATAGATGAATCTATCTCGCAAGATCATTCATCCGACTTAGAGGTTGTTTCTAAACCCTTAGACTTCCAAAAGTTACCTAATTTAGGGTTAGAATTGTGTGCTTCTCAAATTTTGTTGGATCACTTTGCATCCAAATACCTGGAGGACTTACTTGTTCCTGATACCGTGCATGAACCAATTGATATTTCTCCAGTCTCAATAGAATCCCCATATTTTGTTCTTTATGCACTTCCTTGTGTAGTAAAACCAGGTTTGGGAGTAACTTTTGCTTTCTGATAGTTTCAGTGTCTCCGCGTTGTCATGACATAAGTGTGAAGCTGTCGTTTATAAATATTGTATTTTGGGTTGATCCCAAAGTTTTCAGGTTGTTAATTAATGGGGATCCTTTATGTACATTCCAGTAGGTATTTCTGTTTTCTTGTTTTATTTTTATTTGTTTATTTTACCTTTTTATGAATTCCCCATCTTAATTTTTACGTTGGATGACTCAATTACATTGAGAAGAATGTAATGTTTAAGTGTGGGGGAGTGGTTAACTTTTTACTTTACTTTTTCAGGAACTTTCTCAGCTGTTGAGCGGGTCTATTGTAGGTTTGTACGTATTTTATGACCAGCTGTTGAGCGGGTCTAAAAAAATTAAAAAAAAATGCATGATATGACCAACTTTTAAAAGAGAAAAAATTTGCATGATATGATCACCGTTTAGCGGTTCTTTCTGTCTCATTGTTTAGCGTACATCTCTAGGTCTTGTTTGTTTAGCGGATCCGTCTCGCTATTTAGCAGACAACACTCTTCATATCCAGTGTAGTAGCGGATATATTTTTTGTTTTGCTCGAGGACTAGCAAAATATAAGTGTGGGGGTGTTGATAAGCACATAAGTGCTATATTTTATACCCATATTTATAATAGCTAGGGCTCCATATTTTGGCTAATATCACTATTTTGGTGTTTTTATAGAAAATACAAGCAAATTCGATCATCCGAAGATAATTGGCAAAATTGGAAGCTAAATGATGTTTTCGATGAAAACAATCAATTTGTGGCTGGCCTGGTATTTCTATATATCTATATATATATCAGCAACACTTATATATCACATCCAGAGACATCATTTCGGCCAACAAACAAAATCTCTCTTTATGTAAGCACGTGAGTCATCAGGAGCTAAAGAAAAGTAGTGAGACGTGTCAGCTTTTTGAAGTGTTTCAATCACCGTATCTCATTTTCTTTACAAAACATAAGAAGCAATTTCAACTAGATTTGGAGCTTCTGAGAAATCTGATTGTCATGAAGAACAACAATGGAGATTGGGTATTCGGTTATGCAACAACAACAGATGGATTTCATCTTCCGTTACCAAGAGAAGAAATTGGTGTTGGCTGTATGGCAGTGAAAACATGGACGAATTGGGTTTACAGGAAGGTTCTCGATCGAGATATAGACACGACAACAAGAGTCGGGAATTGGGACTCTTTGATGTGGACGGAAATTGGGTCAGGAAACTTATCAAAGGAAGCTAGTAATCAGCCACAAATGGACCTCCAAAAGTGCCAAGAACTGCACCGTAACCTGTTTGTAAAAAAAGGCCGAGATGAGAATAGAAAGCGATGTGATTTGGTTATGTGAATGAAGATGGGTAATCCGTGGTGCTTAATTTAAGGGAAAGAGGCATTGCGACATGAATTCGAGTTGAAGAGAAGTTCCGAAAGAAGAGTATCTGTTCTTGAGAATTGGAGATGTGTGATTGGCTGGATGTGTTTGAATGGGGTTCGAATCATTGAAGATTTCGGGTCATGTTTTCCTGGAATTTGTGGCTGACGAGAGAACAACAAGAGATGAAAAGAGAACTACAATGACCTCAGATGTTCAAGAGATGTCAATTAAGCTTCAGTCCAACACTATACGTCGATGGAAGATAGCAAGACGCTCATGTTGGCTGAGAGCTTGGACGAATCGAGATGGGAATGGAGGATGGTTGCGGTGGCGATAGTGGTTGTCGACGGTTCTAAAGAGTTGCCGGCATTCGTAGTTAAGAAGACCCCGTGTCCTTACAAAGCAGAAGGTGGTGGTCGCAACTGGCAACTGGAAACTGGTGCTGTGGCCGATGATTTGTAATCGGAGTTGGGAGATGTCTTGAAGCCGAGATGAAGAATAAGATGGACAGAGAACGATTGGCAGCAACAAGACATGGTCCCGTGGCGTACTGGAAGTTGGGAATTTCTGAGATGAGAAGCAACGTCGATGGAGACTGGAATGAGCATTGAAGATCAACCTTGGTTCGAACATGTCAAGGCTACGCAGGGGTTTGCTATCAACAATTTTTGTAGTTGGTTGTGCCCGGAGATGGGACTTAGAGGTGAACTGGGTTTGGTCGACGGTGCTGATGGTGGAGGTGGATTTACTGTCGGCTGATTATGGTGAGTTGAGAGGGGTACTCTTAGCTCGAGTAAAGGGGTTCTAAGATCTGGATAGACGTTGAAAGCAGTGGAGATTAAGGTCTATATGTTGGTTGGAGACAATTTTCATCGATACAACAAGAGGAAAAGGTGCCTGAGCATCATTTTGAGCAGCTGCTGCAATGGAGGTGCGAGTCATTGAAAGATACAGATGAATGGCTAGGTGTTGCTGACTTATATCTCGAAGAAGGTTCTGAGGTCAATTACAACAATATTTCGATGGAAATTGATCTGTTTTGGGGTTCACAAATGTCAACAACAGCATGAAGACGTTCGTAGCAACAACATATCTGTAAACCGAAATGGAAACTCCATGGATTGCTACGGTTAATTGGAGCTAATTGGAGTTTGATGTCAGCCGGAGTTGGGAAACTGGATTGGCGAGTTTGTTAGCTACAGGAAACAGACGGGTTGAACTGAATTTTGGAGCTGTGAACGATGAAATTAAAGCTGCCGATGGTGAAGATAAAAGAAGCTACTGTCGAGTTGGTGTTTCTGGTAATAACTTGGAGCAGCTCGTGGCCATGAACGTGAAAAGAAATGGAGTCAGGTACTGTGGACCCGAGTACAAACGGGTTTTGAGATGCAACGAATTCAAGCTACAAGAAATGCTGACAAAGAAGCCGATGGGGGACGGAATTGTGCATGTTCTGTAATACAGGGAGTAATAGGCACTGCAGCTAACAAGGAATTGGAGATGGACAGAATTTGGTAGGTGGCGAGAGTTGGTTGAATTTGGACGTGGGTTGGATATAAGCCGGTGTTGGACTGGGCCTAGGCAATTCTGCAAGGTTTAGTCAGACTACTCGCTTGCAGTAATAACTAATTACAAAAGGAGAAACGAGAGAGACAGAAAGGGGAGGCCGGTAACAGAGGCTAGAGGGGCCGCAAGGAGAAAGAAGAAGAAGTGACAGCCATTTTTAGAGCACAAGAACAAGAGACGACGAAGACGATATTTGTTTAATCTTTCCTCTTTTGTTATTATTTTTGATGGGTTTTGAGAAACCCTTAATCATGTCTTGCTAGATTTCATAACTAGGGTATTTATGGATTGAAACCACTTGGGGTATTAGGCTGCTTTGATTTGGTAATATAGCAATAGACCGTTATGATTTGAATAAATTAATTCTTGAATATTGTTTATGGATTTATTGAAAACCAGTTGTTGCTTCACCGGTTTTAAAAACCTTTAAGCTTAATGAATTAGTTTTACAAATATGTTTGTCTTATTATTTGATGATTCATGCTTGGGTAAATATCTTTGATGGGTTATGCTTAGAAAAGCCAGATAAAATTTGTGAACTATATTTAGTTTCGTATAACTTCCTCGCTGATGCAATTTGATGGTGCATGCTTAGATTCAGTCTTTTGATGTGCTATGCTTAGGGTATACCAGTGATATTTGCGACTCTAATATATATAATAGGTGATGTTGATAGAACGGACGATAAGCAAATATTCATAATTATGTTTCATTTCAGTAATTAAACAGAAGTAGTGGTGGATACCTGTTGATGGTGGATTTTCGTTTAAGGTTAAATTTGTAAATAACCGGAAAACTCATGCGCTGACATCTTGTAAAAGATAAAGCCATTTATAAAGTGTTGGATACTCCCTCACTTAATTCACCAAGAATGGAGCATGTTGCAACAATCCCATTCTCGTGAATACATGAAATTCCTCCAGGTTGGAGCATGTGGCAACAATCCCTTCCCGTGAATTTCATATCAACCTTGTATTTCCAGTACTCATTATCGCAGCATGACGACCGAGTGTTACCCTTACAGAGTAACACGAACCTCCAAGCACTATAATGAAACCATGTACGAAATACCCGTACACGCTGATTCTCGGTGTGTTATACTAGCCCGAGCCCTCTCGGTGTGTTATACTAGCCCGATTGAGCCCCTCTCGGTGTGTTATACTAGCCCGATTGAGCATCCTAAGACGACCATATCAAGACGGATATGATTCGATCGCATCATCCAACTCCACAAGCATGATTGGATGACCCCGCATCAATTCCATCACCCCCAAGCGGTATGGAATACACACACCGACCCCGCATGGTCGACCATTGGCCTTCGCTTGCCAAGAAATCGTCCATACCAAGCATTATGGACGGAAAAACCCTAAATTAGGGTTTGCGGCATATTACATGTGCCGCAAAATCGCCTCAACCATCCATCTTCGCAGGTATAGATGGAGGGTGTAGATGTAGACTCAAAGGGCCCGGAGCATGTCGACACAATCACCATGTGACCGCCTACACACTTGACCAATCGGTCAAAACCAACCATGATTGGTTACAACAAATTCGTCCGCCTAAAAGAGCATGGTCGCACGGCTTTGAAAGCCAAAATTAGGGTTCAAGCCATCACGCGCGTCCATCTTCTCTCGGCACGAATGGAGGGTCACAGGTTAGATTAAGCAGTCCTAAGCATACCAAAGATGACCACCGTGGGCCCATCTACCTCCTCATGTGGTCGGCCAAGGCATATCATGCCCGGTTAACCCCAAAACGCCCACAAACTTGTGTGGTTACACCTCCCGGTTGCAAACTAATCTTGACCACTCAACTTCACCGGACGAATTGAGTGGCTTAGATCACGTTTTCATGGGACGGTGAGACATGGGTGTGAACATCATCCTACCACCTACACGCTAGAGTGACCGACCAAGACCGACCAAGGACGGTTGTCTTGGAACGTGTGCGGGAATATCACGCGGTTACCAATTCCTTTGCGGTAAGAGATTTCTGCCGCAACCGATCTCAACCACTCCTCTTTGCCGGTCAAATTGAGTGGCCCGGATCGCGCTTTCATGAGGGAACTAATACGGGCGCCTACACCATCATGCCGTCAACACGCATGTATGGTCTGGCCCTCTCCAAAATCCTTCCCATGCTTGGTTTTGACCAAGCTGAAGAGTGATGCTTGCACACCTCTTCAAAAACCTAAGTATTCATTAACGGTCACGTATGAGTGTCTCAAACATCATCTCATCCGTTAAACTTCACCAAACTTGGTTATATAACCCTGGTCGAGTTATTTGGTTAGTGAGGAGTCATTACCCATCACTTTACCTCACCACAATGCGGTACTGCATAAAATACACACGATACTTCACAAGTATCGACTTTCTCGAATAACGCAGTTATTCAATTCAGCATTACATGCTATCTTTCGTGGATCCACGATCCATATTCAAGACATCAATCATGTCACAAACTGGGGGATACATACTGGGGTATTGGTCTCATGGTTTACAAAGCGTGCGGCGTGCAACGCGCCATCACAAGAACGTGTTAGGAAGTCATGGGCGGTTAGAGATGAACAGGAGAAGTGGGCAAGACTGGTCGTGTATCACCGACACACAACTCCACTACTCCATCATTCCACTACCTCTACTTCCCACGAGAGACGTGAATGAGGCTCAAATGACTTGTATAAATAGGTTCTCCGCCCTATTTCCAAACACAAGGGAAAAAACGAGACAGAAAATCAACACCTAGAGCCTCCTTACATCAACCGTAAGCCTGCTCATTTTTCTGTTACAAGTCATAAGCAAGCCAACACCTTCACAATCTCAACACCTTCTTCGCTTCCCTCCCTAAGATCAACCCCATCTCCTTCACTTTGTGACCGAAACAAGTCCTGGGAACTGCCATTTCTTGGTTTAGGCCGGACTTGCACAGATTGATCTCTCGAATCTACAAGCACTCACCGCGCAGTGCATTTGTTTAAAGGTTTAAATTCATTCCTCATCCACACCCAAAATTACCAAATTCTTCAGGAGTAGTTTTCACCCATAAACAATACCATAAAACCCTGGTTACCGAGTCTCCCATTGAATTTAGTTTGTTAGTTTAATTTTATTATTTCTTTTTCAATTCTAAAAATCCAAAAACATTTTTTTTTCGTTAGTCTATTAGAGATATTGATTAGAGTATTTTCACTGCTCCCTGTGGGTTCGACCCGTACTTGCCTCTGTCTACTAGTTGGACACCGTGCGATTGCGGTTATCAAATATAGGTATCTCCGGATCCTATCAATTTTTGGCGCCGCTGCCGGGAGCGGCTAAGGAATATTGTAATTAGTATTTTTGATTTGTAAATAGTTAGGTTTTTATTTTTGTACAGTATTTTTATTTTAGCATTTATTTTTCCTTTTTCCTTTTGACTTGTTTTATTTTTTAGAATTTTGTTTCAGGTACCTTTTTGAGGATGATGACTCTTTTTCAGGAGACGTCACCTAAGATGACACTGGCGGAATATAAGCGTAGAAAGACAAATTATCAGGAAACCTCATCTGAGATGACGCTTGCTGAATATAAGCGTAGGCAACGGTATGGAGTTTCTGCTCCACATGAGGTAAGTGAAGAATCCCCTATAACTATATATGAGAAGTATTACAAACACACACCACCTATTTTGGAACAAAGATTGAGAGTTCTGGAATGCCAAATATTATTTGCTGAAGATGATCAGTCTTGTAGTGACTCTCTGTTTCAGACAGAACATATAGATGACCATGTGGATGATTGCGTAGATGATTTTCCTAATTCCATAGATGAATCTATCTCGCAAGATCATTCATCCGATTTAGAGGTTGTTTCTAAACCCTTAGACTTCCAAAAGTTACCTAATTTAGGGTTAGAATTGTGTGCTTCTCAAATTTTGTTGGATCACTTTGCATCCAAATACCCAGAGGACTTACTTGTTCCTGATACCGTGCATGAACCAATTGATATTTCTCCAGTCTCAATAGAATCCCCATATTTTGTTCTTTATGCACTTCCTTGTGTAGTAAAAACCAGTTTGGGAGTAACTTTTGCTTTCGATAGTTTCAAGTGTCTCGCGTTGTCATGACATAAGTGTGAAGCTGTCGTTTGTAAATATTGTATTTTGGGTTGATCCCCAAGTTTTCAGGTTGTTAATTTATGGGGATCCTTTATGTACATTCCAGTAGGTATTTCTGTTTTCTTGTTTTCTTGTTTTATTTGTTTATTTTCCCTTTTCATGAATTCCCCATCTTAATTTTTACGTTGGATGACTCAATTACATTGAGGACAATGTAATGTTTAAGTGTGGGGGAGTGGTTAACTTTTTACTTTACTTTTTCAGGAATTTTCTCCGCTGTTGAGCGGGTCTATTGTAGGTTTGTACGTATTTTATGACCAGCTGTTGAGCGGGTCTTAAAAAAAATTAAAAAAAAAATGCATGATATGACCAGCTTTTAAAAGAGAAAATTTTTTGCATGATATGATCAGCTGTTTAGCGGGTCTTTCTGTCTCGCTGTTTAGCAGACATCTCTAGGTCTTGCTGTTTAGCGGATCCGTCTCGCTATTTAGCAGACAACACTCTTCATATCCAGCTGTGTAGCGGATATATTTTTTGTTTTGCTCGAGGACTAGCAAAATATAAGTGTGGGGGTGTTGATAAGCACATAAGTGCTATATTTTATACCCATATTTATAATAGCTAGGGCTCCATATTTTGGCTAATATCACTATTTTGGTGTTTTTATAGAAAATACAAGCAAATTCGATCATCCGAAGATAATTGGCAAAATTGGAAGCTAAATGATGTTTTCGACGAAAACAATCAATTTGTGGTCGGCTCGGTATTTATATATATATATATATATATATATATCAGCACTTATATATCACAGCCAGAGACATCATTTCGGCCAACAAACAAAATCTCTCTTTATGTAAGCACGTGAGTCATTAGGAGCTAAAAAAAAGTAGTGAGACGTGTCAGCTTTTTGAAGTGTTTCAATCACCGTATCTCATTTTCTTTACAAAACAGAAGAAGCAATTTCAACCAGATTTGGAGCTTCTGAGAAATCTGATTGTCATGAAGAACAAAAACGGAGATTGGGTATTCGGTTATGCAACAACAACAGATGGATTTCATCTTCCGTTACCAAGAGAAGAAATTGGTGTTGGCTGTATGGTAGTGAAAAAAATGGACGAATTGGGTTTACAGGAAGGTTCTCGATCGAGATATAGACACGACAACAAGAGTCGGGAATTGGGACTCTTTGATGTGGACGGAAATTGGGTCAGGAAACTTATCAAAGGAAGCTAGTAATCAGCCACAAATGGACCTCCAAAAGTGCCAAGAACTGCCTGTAACCTGTTTGTAAAAAAAAGGCTGAGATGAGAATAGAAAGCGATGTGACTGGTTATGTGAATGAAGATGGGTAATCAGTGGTGCTTAATTTAAGGGAAAGAGGCATTGCGACAGGAATTCGAGTTGAAGAGAAGTTCCGAAAGAAGAGTATCTGTTCTTGAGAATTGGAGATGTGTGATTGGCTGGATGTGTTTGAATGGGGTTCGAATCATTGAAGATTTCGGGTCATGTTTTCCTGGAATTTGTGGCTGACGAGAGAACAACAAGAGATGAAAAGAGAACTACAATGACCTCAAATGTTCAAGAGATGTCAATTAAGCTTCAGTCCAACACTATACGTCGATGGAAGATAGCAAGACGCTCACGTTGGCTGAGAGCTTGGACGAATCGAGATGGGAATGGAGGATGGTTGCGGTGGCGATGGTGGTTGTCGACGGTTCTAAAGAGTTGCTTTTTGGCATTCGTAGTTAAGAAGACCCCGGTCCTTACAAAGAAGCAAGGTGGTGGTCGAATCGGCAACTGAAATCGGTCTTGTGGCCGATGATTTGTAATCGGATTTGGGAGATGTCTTGAAGCCGAGATGAAGAATACGATGGACAAAGAACGATTGGCAGCAACAAGACATGGTCCCGGGGTGTACTGGAAGTTGGGAATTTCTGAGATGAGAAGCAACGTCGATGGAGACTGGAATGAGCATTGAAGATCAACCTTGGTTCGAACATGTCAAAGCTACGCAGGGTTTGCTATCAACAATTTTTGTAGTTGGTTGTGCCCGGAGATGGGACTTAGAGGTGAACTGGGTTTGGTCGATGACAATGCTGATGGTGGAGGTGGATTTTGTCGGGTGATTATGGTGAGTTGAGAGGGGTACTCTTAGCTCGAGTAAAGGGGTTCTAAGATCTGGATAGACGTTGAAAGCAGTGGAGATTAAGGTCTATATGTTGGTTGGAGACAATTTTCATCGATACAACAAGAGGAAAAGGTGCCTGAGCATCATTTTGAGCAACTGCTGCAATGGAGGTGCGAGTCATTGAAAGATACTGAGATGAATGGCTAGGTGTTGCTGACTTATATCTCGAAGAAGGTTAAGAGGTCAATTACAGCAATATTTCGATGGAAATTGATCTGTTTTGGGGTTCACAAATGTCAACAACAGCATGAAGACGTTCATAGCAACAACATATCTGTAAACCGAAATGGAAACTCCATGGATTGCTACGGTTAATTGGAGCTAATTGGAGTTTGATGTCAGCCGGAGTTGGGAAACTGGATTGGCGAGTTTGTTAGCTACAGGAAACAGACGGGTTGAACTGAATTTTGGAGCTGTGAACGATGAAATTAAAGCTGCCGATGGTGAAGATAAAAGAAGCTACTGTCGAGTTGGTGTTTCTGGTAATAACTTGGAGCAGCTCGTGGCCATGAACGTGAAAAGAAATGGAGTCAGGTACTGTGGACCTGAGTACAAACGGGTTTTGAGATGCAACGAATTCAAGCTTCAAGAAATGCTGACAAAAAAGCCGATGGGGGACGGAATTGTGCATGTTCTGTAATACAGGGAGTAATAGGCACTGCAGCTAACAAGGAATTGGAGATGGACAGAATTTGGTAGGTGCCGAGAGTTGGTTGAATTTGGACGTGGGTTGGATATAAGCCGGTGTTGGACTGGGCCTAGGCAATTCTGCAAGGTTTAGTCAGACTACTCGCTTGCAGTAATAACTAATTACAAAAGGAGAAACGAGAGAGACAGAAAGGGGAGGCCGGTAACAGAGGCTAGAGGGGCCGCAAGGAGAAAGAAGAAGAAGTGACAACCATTTTTAGAGCACAAGAACAAGAGACGACGAAGACGATATTGGTTTAATCTTTCCTCTTTTGTTATTATTTTTGATGGGTTTTGAGAAACCCTTAATCATGTCTTGCTAGATTTCATAACTAGGGTATTTATGGATTGAAACCACTTGGGGTATTAGGCTGCTTTGATTTGGTAATATAGCAATAGACCGTTATGATTTGAATAAATTAATTCTTGAATATTGTTTATGGATTTATTGAAAATCAGTTGTTGCTTCACTGGTTTTAAAATCCTTTGTGCTTAATGAATTAGTTTTACAAATATGTTTGTCTTATTATTTGATGATTCATGCTTGGGTAAATATCTTTGATGGGTTATGCTTAGAAAAGCCAGATAAAATTTGTGAACTATATTTAGTTTCGTATAACTTCCTCGCTGATGCAATTTGATGGTGCATGCTTAGATTCACTCTTTTGATGTGCTATGCTTAGGGTATACCAGTGATATTTGCGACTTTAATATATATAATATGCGATGTTGATAGAACGGACGATAAGCAAATATTCATAATTATGTTTCATTTTAGTAATCAAACAGAAGTAGTGGTGGATACCATAAAACCCTGGTTACCGAGTCTCCCATTGAATTTAGTTTGTTAGTTTAATTTTATTATTTCTTTTTCAATTCTAAAAATCCAAAAACATTTTTTTTTCGTTAGTCTATTAGAGATATTGATTAGAGTATTTTCACCGCTCCCTGTGGGTTCGACCCGTACTTGCCTCTGTCTACTAGTTGGACACCGTGCGATTATGGTTATCAAATATAGGTATCTCCGGAACCTATCAATTTTTGCGCCATTCCGGAGCGGCTAAGGAATATTGTAATTAGTATTTTTGATTTGTAAATAGTTAGGTTTTTATTTTTGTACAGTATTTTTATTTTAGCATTTATTTTTCCTTTTTCCTTTTGACTTGTTTTGTTTTTTAGAATTTTGTTTCAGGTACCTTTTTGAGGATGATGACTCTTTTTCAGGAGACGTCACCTAAGATGACACTGGCGGAATATAAGCGTAGAAAGACAAATTATCAGGAAACCTCATCTGAGATGACGCTTGCTGAATATAAGCGTAGGCAACGGTATGGAGTTTCTTCTCCACATGAGGTAAGTGAAGAATCCCCTCTAACTATATATGAGAAGTATTACAAACACACACCACCTATTTTGGAACAAAGATTGAGAGTTCTGGAATGCCAAATATTATTTGCTGAAGATGATCATTCTTGTAGTGACTCTCTGTTTCAGACAGAACATATAGATGACCCTGTGGATGATTGCGTAGATGATTTTCCTAATTCCATAGATGAATCTATCTCGCAAGATCATTCATCCGACTTAGAGGTTGTTTCTAAACCCTTAGACTTCCAAAAGTTACCTAATTTAGGGTTAGAATTGTGTGTTTCTCAAATTTTGTTGGATCACTTTGCATCCAAATACCCAGAGGACTTACTTGTTCCTGATACCGTGCATGAACCAATTGATATTTCTCCAGTCTCAATAGAATCCCCATATTTTGTTCTTTATGCACTTCCTTGTGTAGTAAAAACCAGGTTTGGGAGTAACTTTTGCTTTCTGATAGTTTCAGTGTCTCCGCGTTGTCATGACATAAGTGTGAAGCTGTCGTTTGTAAATATTATATTTTGGGTTGATCCCAAAGTTTTCAGGTTGTTAATTTATGGGGATCCTTTATGTACATTCCAGTAGGTATTTCTATTTTCTTGTTTTATTTTTATTTATTTATTTTCCCTTTTTATGAATTTCCCATCTTAATTTTTACGTTGGATGACTCAATTACATTGAGGACAATGTAATGTTTAAGTGTGGGGGAGTGGTTTACTTTTTACTTTACTTTTTCAGGAATTTTCTTGCAAATCATGATCAGCTGTTGAGCGGGTCTATTGTAGGTTTGTAAGTAATGCATGATATGACAAGCTGTTTAGCGGGTCTTTAAAAGAAAAAAATTTGCATGATATGATCAGCTGTTTAGTGGGTCTTTCTGTCTCGCTGTTTAGCAGACATCTCTAGGTCTTGTTGTTTAGCGGATCCGTCTCGCTATTTAGCAGACAACACTCTTCATATCCAGCTGTGTAGCGGATATATTTTTTGTTTTGCTCGAGGACTAGCAAAATATAAGTGTGGGGGTGTTGATAAGCACATAAGTGCTATATTTTATACCCATATTTATATTAGCTAGGGCTCCATATTTTGGCTAATATCATTATTTTGGTGTTTTTATAGAAAATACAAGCAAATTCGACCATCCGAAGATAATTGGCAAAATTGGAAGCTAAACGATGTTTTCGACGAAAACAATCAATTTGTGGCTGGCCTGGTTTTTCTATATATATATATATATATATATATCAGCATCACTTATATATCATAGCCAGAGACATCATATCGGCCAACAAACAAAATCTCTCTTTATGTAAGCACGTGAGTCATCAGGAGCTAAAGAAAAGTAGTGAGACGTGTCAGCTTTTTGAAGTGTTTCAATCACCGCATCTCATTTTCTTTACAAAACATAAGAAGCAAATTCAACAAGATTTGGAGCTTCTGAGAAATCTGATTATCACGAAGAACAACAATGGAGATTGGGTATTCGGTTATGCAACAACAACATATGGATTTCATCTTCCGTTACCAAGAGAAGAAATTGGTGTTGGCTGTATGGCAGTGAAAACAGGGACGAATTGGGTTTACAGGAAGGTTCTCGATCGAGATATAGACACGGCAACAAGAGTCAGGAATTGGGACTCTTTGATGTGGACAGAAATTGGGTCAGGAAACTTATCAAAGGAAGCTGGTAATCAGCCACAGATGGACCTCCAAAAGTGCCAAGAACTGCTTGTAACCTGTTTGTAAAAAAAAAGGCTGAGATGAGAATAGAAAGCGATGTGACTGGTTATGTGAATGAAGATGGGTAATCAGTGGTGCTCAATTTAAGGGCCAGAGGCATTGCGACAAGAATTCGAGTTGAAGAGAAGTTCCGAAAGAAGAGTATCTGTTCTTGAGAATTGGAGATGTGTGATTGGCTGGATGTGTTTGAGTGGGGTTCGAATCATTGAAGATTTCGGGTCATGTTTTCCTGGAATTTGTGGCTGACGAGAGAACAACAAGAGACGAAAAGAGAACTACAATGACCTCAGATGTTCAAGAGATGTCAATTAAGCTTCAGTCCAACACTATACATCGATGGAAGATAGAAAGACGCTCATGTTGGCTGAGAGCTTGGACGAATCGAGATGGGAATGGAGGATGGTTGCAGTGGCGATGGTGGTTGTCGACGGTTCTAAAGAGTTGCTGGCATTCGTAGTTAAGAAGACCAGGTCCTTACAGCAGCAAGGTGGTGGTCGCAACTGGCAACTGGAAACTGGTGCTGTGGCCGATGATTTGTAATCGGAGTTGGGAGATGACTTGAAGCCGAGATGAAGAATAAGATGGACAGAGAACGATTGGCAGCAACAAGACATGGTCCTGGCGTCTCGGAAGTTGGGAATTTCTGAGATGAGAAGCAACGTCGATGGAGACTGGAATGAGCATTGAAGATCAAACTTGGTTCGTACATGTCAAGGCTACGCAGGGGTTTGCTGGCAACGATTTTTGTAGTTGGTTGTGCCCGGAGTTGGGACTCAGAGGTGAACTGTGTTTGGTCGACGGTGCTGATGGTGGAGGTGGATTTACTGTCGGCTGATTATGGTGAGTTGAGAGGGGTACTCTTAGCTCGAGTAAAGGGGTTCTAAGATCTGGCTAGACGTTGCAAGCAGTGGAGATTAAGGTCTATATGTTGGTTGGAGACAATCGATACAACAAGAGGAAAAGGTGCCTGAGCATCATTTTGAGTAGCTATTGCAATGGAGGTGCGAGTAATTGAAAGATACAGATGAATGGCTTGGTGTTGCTGACTTATATCTCGAAGAAGGTTCTGAGGTCAATTACAACAATATTTCGATGGAAATGGATCTGTTTTGGGGTTCACAAATGTCAACAACAGCATGAAGACGTTCGTAGCAACAGAATCTATGTAAACCGAAATGAAAACTCCATGGATTGCTACAGTTAATTGGAGCTAATTGGAGTTTGATGTCAGCCGGAGTTGGGAAACTGGATTGGCGAGTTTGTTAGCTACATGAAACAGACAGGTTGAACTGAAGTTTGGAGTTTTGAACGATAAAATTAAAGCTGCTGATGGTGAAGATAAAAGAAGCTACTATCGAGTTGGTGTTTCTGGTAATAACTTGGAGCAGCTCGTGGCCATGAACGTGAAAAGAAATGGAGTCTGGTGCTATGGACCTGAGTGCAAACGGGTTTTGAGATGCAACGAATTCAGGATACAAGAAATGCTGACAAAGAAGCCGATGGGGGACGTGATTGTGCATGTTCTGTAATACAGGGAGTAATAGGCACTGCAGCTAAGAAGGAATCGGAGATGGACAGAATTTGGTAGGTGCCGAGAGTTGGTTGAATTTGGACGTGGGCTGGATATAAGCCGGTGTTGGACTGGGCCTAGGTAATTCTACTAGGTTTAGTCAGACTACTCGCTTGCAGTAATAACTAAGTACAAAAGGAGAAACGAGAGAGACATAAAGGGGAGGCCGGTAATAGAGGCTAGAGGATCTGCAAGGAGAAAGAAGAAGAAGTGACGGCCATTTTTAGAGCGCAAGAACAAGAGACGACGAAGACGATATTGGTTTAATCTTTCCTCTTTTGTTATTATTTTTGATGGGTTTTGAGAAACCCTTAATCATGTCTTGCTAGATTTCATAACTAGGGTATTTATGGATTGAAACCACTTGGGGTATTAGGCTGCTTTGATTTGGTTATATCGTAATAGACCGTTATGATTTGAATAAATTAATTCTTGAATATTGTTTATGGATTTATTGAAAATCAGTTGTTGCTTCACCGGTTTTAAAAATCTTTGTGCTTAATGAATTAGTTTTACAAATATGTTTGTCTTATTATTTGATGATTCATGCTTGGGTTAATATCTTTGATGGGTTATGCTTAGAAAAGACAGATAAAATTTGTGAACTATATTTAGTTTCGTATAACTTCCTCGCTGATGCAATTTGATGGTGCATGCTTAGATTCAGTCTTTTGATGTGCTATGCTTAGGGTATACCAGTGATATTTGCGACTCTAATATATATAATAGGTGATGTTGATAGAACGGACGATAAACAAATATTCATAATTATGTTTCATTTCAGTAATTAAACAGAAGTAGTGGTGGATACCATAAAACCCTGGTTACCGAGTCTCCCATTGAATTTAGTTTGTTAGTTTAATTTTATTATTTCTTTTTCAATTCTAAAAATCCAAAAACATTTTTTTTTCGTTAGTCTATTAGAGATATTGATTAGAGTATTTCCAACGCTCCCTGTGGGTTCGACCCGTACTTGCCTCTGTATACTAGTTGGACACCGTGCGATTGCGGTTAGCACATATAGGTATCTCCGGATCCTATCAATATGGTATATTGAATTACAAAGTATGACGTTTATCTTTTGAACTTCGTAAATGTGACATTGATATAATCTATGTAACTTGTTACTTGATTGTGCATTGAATATATGTATGATTTCATCCTATGTGAAAAGGCGAGGGTACCCAAATGTACCACAAGCTAAACCTTTTCCTACCTATAAGTCATTTCTCCGAAAGTGATTGTCTATGGACTGAGTCGAGACAATGCAATAATCGGTTCACACTTCGTGTGATCGTCTATGGATACGAGATCGAGACAATACAACAACGAAGTATGTTTACTTGATAAAAAGGTTCGGACTTAACCAAACATAGTAGGATTACTTATCAAGTAAATAAGAATTAACGTTTGTGTAATTTACCTTAATTATAATAAAACAATTATAATGCGGAAAATAAAAGTAAATGACACAGAAAGATTTTGTTAACGAGGAAATCGCAAAAGCGAGAAAAAACAACGGGACCTTGTCCAGAATTGAATACTCTCAGGATTAAGCCGCTACACAAAATTAAACCAACTTCGTATATTTGAGACCAAGCAACTAAACCTATAGTTCACCTAGTTCCGTATATATTCCCACGCCTCCAACTTATGAATAAGTCACGTCCTTGGAACAATTCCTTTGGTTCGTATTCCAAATAGTAAAGGAACAACAAATCTGTTTGGTATCAACTCTCTTCAACCAAGTGATGTGAGTTCGACAAAGGCTCTCCTGTTTATCTCAATAAACTCCTTCGTCAGGTTCTTAGATCTATCTTATTCTCAACTACCAAAGGTAATTGTTAAGATTTTGCAATCAATACTTTTAATCACAAAGAATTGTATTGATGACGATCTACACAACTAATCAATCCAATCTACCACAAGGATAAACCGATTATAGTTGGATCCTCTTATACCGAAATAAGTATTGTGCACACTAAAGATTATGAACCCCAAATCAAAAATCTTCAATATCTTCTTTGTCTTCAAATCTTCTTAGATATTCAATAAACACATTCACACAACAACTTGAATCTCTTGTGATCAATCACGCACAGAACGGAGTCTGTTAACAATGGATTATCACAAGATCGTCTTTAGAACTAACAACAGTCTAAAGATCCCTGTCGAAACTTCAATCTAGTTTGAGTGAATCTTATATCAGAAGAAAAGATTCTCAAGCATAAACAAACTAGGTGCAATCAAAGTTCAACCACCGTTAGTCAATCAAATCAATCGAAAACACAAGATAAACCGCAATTATCTAGTTTCCCACCAACGGTACTAATAGATCTTCTCAATCCCAAAGAAGACTTTAAACTGAGCGGTCAGTAAGAGATTTCGCCTAATTAGGTTACTCTCCTCTCCTAATAGGCGGCTACACCGATAACAACACAACCGAGGAAGTTTGTTTACGAAGGATTAGTTTGCTAGAAATGCAAACTTCAAGTATTTATAGACAAGGAAGTTTGGATACCAGGGAATTTCCAAAACCGAAAATATTCTCAAAGATATTCAAATATTCCAAATTCGGTTTCCATAATTCCTGGAAATGCTCTATCCAAAATATTGACCGAAAATCTCTTTGGAAAATCTCAACTAGTAAATGCACATTACTAATTCTCGTTTTCCTAAAATAAAATTAAAAACCTTAAATAAAAGATTCTTAACTTATTTATGTTTTGATCCTGGGATTTCCTTCCTCTAGCTATTAAGGAATAACTTTGAACAATAAAAGATAAACATTACTGCACGTGTTCAAAGTATGCCGACATCCTTACTTTGTAAGTCCTCTTTCATACTTACAACCTTGAAACCGATTTGCCACACTTCCAAACAAGTTTATAATTGGTTCATCTGACTCTCAAGAACTATGCGATTGATCAAGAAACACTCAATCACAAATCATGGGTTTAATGGTTCCACCAAAACAAGTTTCGGTTCTACCTCCATGTGAGTATTGTGCATAGTCACACTAGCTTCCCAAAATTCGGTTGACTAGGTACTAGGATCGGTTCCCCACATATATATGGTATCTAACTTATATGTGTTGCACATGTCCATAGGATCGGTTCCTCTTTGCCTAAAAACGTGTTACACATGTCCATAGGATCGGTTCCCCTTTCTGCTAAAAACTTGCTACACCTCATACAAGGATCGATTCCCCTTTGTGATGTGTTGCACCTCTTCATAGGATCGGTTCCCATTTACCCAGAGTTGGTCATACACAAATCACAAACTCTATCATACCATCTCATGTGATTACTTAAGATCGGTTTCACTAATAAAAGTCATACCAATACATAAGTCGGGCCTTTGTGAATAGTTTTACCAAGAACACAAACAAGTCATGCGCGGTTATACTAATCACACATATTGGTTGTTCACAAGATATGCAATGAATAACAATACCAATAACGCCTGGCGATTTCCTTTTCGATTCATAAACAAGTTTATGAACTTACTTCCTTAAAATACATGTGTAAACATTGTTTCCTATGATGAAATACTCTCCTCATACCCATACATAATCACAATAGCATTCAAACGATTATGTCGATGTCTTATCTACAAAGTTTAATGGTTAAGCAATAAACCTCGTATTGTATTCCTTAATACTATGTCTATCTAGAGTGTTCATGATTCGCAGTTTTGTTTTCAATATGCACGACTTGAAAGATACGTTAGGGAATGAAATAGTTCAAGTCAAATATCACTAACTGATAGGTGTTGTAAAACACCTAATTTTATATCTATTGTTTATGCTTTCTTTGCGAGTTTCTTGTGAATTATGTATCTTATGTGTGCTTTTGAGTTTATTAGGTGCAATGGAGTCATTTGGAGCAAAAAGACCAATTGGAACTCGTTCAAATATAAGATTTCTACTTTTCATTGTGTAGAGGACGAGAAGATGAAGACAATGGCGAAAGAACGGAGTCATTCAGAGCTCGTATGAAGAAGTTATGGGCAAAAGAAGAACTTGGAAGACTAAGGGCTAAATGGTCTTTTCAAGGAGAAGTGTTATTGGCATCCTCACTGATCTTTAAGGGGCACTTCCTGTTAAGGGACAAATCAAGTTCAAGGGAGCTGCTAGAGGCAGTCATGTCATTTAATGGGGAAGCTGGAATTTAAATTGTGTTAGCGGCACCGGCCTAATTGCTCAAGATCGCGACTTCTTCTTCACTTCCATACGACCCGATTCGGGGAAGAGTGCTGCTGGTGATGCTCGTGCCGTTATAGATGGATCATGATGAGATTTTAGCAAAACAGAGATGACGTCTGATAGTAGTTGCTAGGGTCGATGCCACTAGCGATAGTGACTGGCTGAGAGCTCACGGTGTTGATGGAGCAGCGAGAGGGAAGAGTTCGAGTTTAAGGGACTGCTGCCATTAATGGCAGCGATAGTGATGATCAAGATGGGGATGGTTCGGAGTGATTCTCGAACACGAATGGATCAATGGGCTGTTGTAGCAGTTAGAAGAGATGGGTCGCGTTTGGAATGGAGTTTTAAACATCAGTGGTATTGCAGCCATTATCGGCCATTGATGGAGAGGGTCTGCTGGCAGAAAATGGAGGAAGAACTGAATGGACGAAGAACTCGAGTTGATGGCAGCTGCTAATACCATCGATGGTGCGCTCGAGAACAAAACAGGGAAAGCCATGGCTGGCAGTAGTGACGAGTGAACTCGAGTAGCAGACAGAGAGACTGGCAGTTGAGCTTGTGTTCGATAACTGAAGTCATATTTGCTGCACGCCACCGATTCTCGGTGATGAAGAAGAGGTACTGAGCTCGAGTGAGTAGCTTGAGTCTGTAGGAGATGATGATGGTGCCATTGACGAGTAAGTTCAGGGAGTGATCATGGCAGTAATCGGTGATGTCGAAGATGGAGATGCAAAGAGAACTCGAGACCAAAAAGAATACATGACACTGATGATGATGGCCTGCTGCTGTGGTTGGAAATGGAGTGAACTTTTGATGCAGCTAGATGACGAGCTCGTGTTGGCAGGAATGGAGAATAATTCGATGGGTTGTGATGCTGCCATTTCAATGGGTGATGGCAGAGATATTATCGGTTATGGGTACTAATTGGACAAAGTGGATGTGATGATTGGGCCGAGAGCAAGATGATCGATTGGGTTGCTGCCGGTGTCAAAGCTCGAGAGAAGCATGTGATGGAGAGAATATCTTTCGGAAGAAAATGCAGGGAAGTTACGGTGGTATATCCTGACGCTTAGAAACTCAGGGAATGTTACGATTGTATATTCAATCTGTAGAAAATTACAGGGAGAGAGATACGGTTGTCCTGTCCGTGAAAAAAAAGAAGAAAAATTGCAATGTCAGTTCAGTGGCGACGACAAGGCATTGGATTGAGGAATGGGCCGGATTGGTGCGGGCCCATTGGAATGTTTGGAGATTATCACGAGCAGGACATGGCCGTGACTTATTGCGTGAATTTGGCCAGAGTTTGGCAACCTATTTCGACCTAGGTTTGATGCACGGGACACAATTCCTAAGGAGGTGCTCTTTCCTATTTTTGTTAGGTTTCCTAGTTTCTTCAAGAGGAGGTTATAAAACTCTATATATAGAGAAGCCTAGGCACAATTTGAGAAATATCTTATAATATATCTTTTATCATATCTTTGCCTCTACTTTGTTTTCTAGGGTTTAGAAACATGAAACTTCTCTTTCTTCTTGTTATGAACTCCATGAATATGAGCTAGAGTTTTTATTATTGGTTATGGAATAAGTTGGATTTCCAAATATGGGTTTTAATTCAATAAATTAGTTTTCTCTCATATTATCGTTTATGATTCACCATTAATATTGTTACATGATTTGAATGCTTGTTAGTCGACTCGCGAATCGATTGAGGTTGCTTTCATCTTTATTGCTAGATTAGGGTTATTATACGCAAAAGAGATAATTCCGGATTGCAAGTAGCATAAATATGATTATAGTTTGTAGTGATATATTCTTATGATCATATGTGAACCATAACCTTTGTTAAATCGGATTAGTGCTTTTACACGTTCGATTGCTTTGATTGGCCTGATTTCATAGAACCTAATGCATCTAGGGAATTAAACTTGATTAGTGCTTTTACACGTTAGGTTGTTCCTTTAGATAGAATTTATATTCGCATCTTTTAATGTGTTTGTTGATGACATGAGGAGATTTGCGGGATATACTTGCGATCAAGGTATTCTAGGGTCTTTGATAAAAGTTGAGATTAAAATATCAATTCTAGTTATTGTGTGGAAAACATGTTTGTGAATGAAAACGAAATCCATGACCAATATCTTCTTATCCTTGATTTGATTTGTTTGCTTTGCTTTATTTGCTTTTATTTAGTTTATTATATAAAAAATTCACAAAACCCTGGTGTTATTTATAGGGAACCGAAACATATTGACAACCTAGACCTCTCTGTGGGATCGATCCTTTCTTGCCCTTGCTTCATTATATATTTTGAGTAGTAAGAAAGTGTAATTATATTTGTGTCGGCTGACAACCGGTCAAATTTTGGCGCCGCTGCCGGGGAGGCAGCGGTTGTTAATTGTTTTTGGTTTCTTATTTTTTTTTTTAGTTTTTGTTTTATTTTTCTTATTTCTGGTTTTTAACCTTGGTTTGAGAATTTTATTTCAGGTGCTTGTTTCTCATGGAAGGAGCATACTACATGAATGACTACGGTTTTCAACAACCTCAACAATACGAAAACTACCAATTCCATGGGTATAATCAAAACCAATTCATTGGTTATGACCAATATTCCATGGAACCTTATGGTTTTCCTCAACAACCTTATGCCGGGGAACAACCACAAGAATGGGAGGATTTTTATGCTCGTGAACAAAAGGTCTCTAATTTTATAGACAAAGTTTCCAACTTTTTACAAGAGGAATTTCAAAAAGCAAAAGAGACTACGAACGAGCAACTCCAAGAACTTCGTGAAGGTATGACTATCTTGCGAAGAGGCATTGATCAATACAAGGAAGATATGGATAATTCTTATGTGCATATGGTTTGTGATGAATATTTGATTGATGCTAATGTTGAAAAAGGGCAATCCTTGGACACTTTCGTTGATAATTGTGTAGTTAACTCAACTCTTGATCTTAATAATGATCATTCACCTATTCAAAAGGATGAGTTCGAGATTAGCAACACTAAATTCAGCAAGGACCCATCTTATGTTGACTATGATAGTGACGGTGATTATGATATATTGCTTGAAACAACTCATGGTGACATCTCCGAGGAGTCTTTTTGGGATCAAGATGAATACGAAGAGGAATATGTCGACACTTGTGTAGATTACTCAAGCATTGATCTTAATAATGATCAAGAGCCTATTCAAAGGGTGGAGCTTGAGAATGATGCATTTTCGAGTATTCTAAAAAAGTTTCTTATAATAAAATTTGGATCCGCAAAAGAGTATGTGCCTTACAACAAAAAGGAGGAATATGTTGAGAATGAGACCGTTATGACCACTATTGTGGAAGACCCAATTGAGCTTGCATATGATTGTAATGATGATGTTTATGTCGAGACTTTGGTTACGGCAGAAACGGACGAAGAATGGTTGCAAGGTTTGATAGAGGGCCATGATATAAAAGAGGTGAATTATTCACTTGAGTTTTTCAAGGATGAAGAGGATTCCGTGATACAAGAGATTGTGCAAGGTTTGTCTAACCCGTTGCCTATCGTTTCTTCTCCTTTACCTCTTATTGGTTTGAATGTATGTGCTTCGAGAGTATTGTTGAATGACTTTGTTTCTCGATTTCCGCCATTAGAGATACTTGATTCTCATACTATGCAGGTTTTGGAACAAGAAACCGTGGAAGTACCCAACTTCTATATTCTTTATACACTCCCAAGTGTGGACAAGAATAAGTGTGGGGGAAGCTTTTATCGGTTCATATCTTCACTTTTGTTTTATATTACTAATATTTGTGTGAAGCTAGTGTTTGCAAAACAGGTTCTATGGTAGGATCCTCAACTTTTCAGATTGTTGGTATATGGACGATAACAAAAGAGTCGGGCTGACGACTTTAAACCAAGTGCTAAATGGGAGGCAACCCATAGGTTTTGTATTTTAGTCTCTTTAATTTTTTGTTTTTTTATTGTTTTCATATCATATTTGCATCCCCATGTTTAATTTCATTGAGTCCGGAATCTATCTTAGAAGAGAATTATGATGAATACTTTTTCGTCAGAAAAATTCAGACTGCACGTAGTTCAGTCCAGAGACCATAACTGTCAGACCGTTTATCGAAACACTGTGCCCTTTTGATACTTTGTAGAAAACACGTAGATGAACAACTTTTGTGAAATGGAGTGTTACGTCAGAATTCAGAATTTTCGATTTTACACATTGAGGACAATGTGAAGTTTAAGTGTGGGGGAGTCTTTTGCATATAGAGTTTTTAGCCTTTTTGAGTCAAAAATTTCAATTTTTTTGTATATATTTGAATAAAACTCCAACTTGTGGTTAGTTTAGAGTCACATAGTATACATGTCGCTAAGATTACATCGAGAATCTCATAATAGTGACTTGAACTTAGAGATGATGAGAGATCATGATCGGGTTTCTTAATTGTATGAGAATTAAAGTTGGATTTAACCATGCCAGTGGCAAATAAGGTGCAGACTGAATTCGGTATTAGAGTAGTGATCCCCTATAGTGGAGACTACCCATGTTACATAATGTGAGGCACCGACCTTCAATTCTTTGTACCTGTCTAAATTTGTGCTTTTAGAGTGTGTGTCACCGTGCGTAAATTCCGGGCAGAATGGTGAGTTTTCCAACCTCCCACCATAGAAGCACTATTTTGATCTCTTGAGTGCTATTTTTGTCAATCATGTTGGTGACATCGAATTGCTAACTTACATACCACTTGTAATCTTGTTCGCAGTTAGCACCATCCACCTTATCTCTCTCTACACCAACATGTCCATAGAAACACCATCATCATCAACAAGAGGAGCATCACAAATTTGAAGGAAAGTTGAAAACGTTTGAGGCAAAAAAAAAAAAAAGAAAAAAAGAAGAAGAAAGGAATGTTCTTTCTTCGGCTCAAGGGGTTCAGCAGGGAGATCCATTGGGGCCTCTTTTATTTGCGCTCACTTTACATCCCATGGTTAAGAAAATAGCTGAGGTCTGTTCTTTAGAGCTACAAGCATGGTACTTGGATGATGGAACCATCATTGGTGACACATTGCAGGTGGCTAAAGCTTTTAAGATCATTCAGGAAGACGGTGTGGGGTTAGGGCTTTACATGAACGTCAGCAAAACTGAGCTATATTGGCCTTCTCCAGACAGTAGAAGCTTTGAGTTGTTTCCTTCTCACATTAGCAGACCACCAAATGGTGTTAAACTATTGGGAGGTCCAGTGAGCAATAACCCCGGTTATTGTATGGATATGGTTCACAAAAGGGTTCAGAAAACTGTCAGCTTGATGGAGGCAGTAAGCAAATTAGAGGATCCTCAATGCGAATTGTTGTTACTTAGGAACTGCACAGGAGTCTCGAGATTGTACTTCACCTCGAGAACTACTATGCCCGGTTTTATGGACTTGGTCGCAGATACCTTTGACACTCATCTTTTTCAGTTTTTGCGGCGTTTAATCACTGGTGATGGTCCGGGTTATGGGCTTGCAACATAGGCTTGTTACTCTTCCTCTCAAGCATGGTGGATTGGGTACATATTCTATGTCGACACACGCACCTCTCGCTACCTTGCTTCCGCCTCCGGACTTTTGCCTTGCAGAGATCCATTTTGAGACATTCGGTATCGACCTGTTGGTTCTTGCTTCACCAATGCCTTACATGACTTTAACACAAACTTGTAGTGCTTCCATTCCTATTCCGGTTTAGAAGATGTTGCACCCGTCCACTCCATGAGTTCCCTCGCAACTATTTACTTTGATACCGTGGTTAGTTCGATGCCTACCCGGCTTCCGGATGACAGAGATCGTGATAAGGCCTTGTGGCAATGTAATCGAGACCAACATGCTCAAGATTTCATGTTGGAAATACCCATTGAAGGCTTGGGACGAAAAATTGGTCCGAGACACTTCAAGTGCAATCCTCAAGTACAGGCTTGGAATTCCTTTCTTTGAAGAGGATGGGATTTGTCCTAGTTGCTCGTCTGCGATGGATAAATTTGGTGATCATGCCGTGCATTGCAAAAATGATCTGGGATTGAAGTTCAGACATGACATCCTCCGTGATACTTTTGCGGATATATGCTATCGGTTGGGTGTTCCGGCACGCAAAGAGGTTGATCTTGGACTTATCTCGACAATGGCTCTGGTCTTATTCCGGCGGACATAATGGTTTATAATTGGGACAACGGCCGTGACGTTTGCCTTGATGTCACTGTCGTTTCCCCCTTCACAGGGAATGGTGTTCGTTCCTTTGTGCCCGGTCAAGCCATTGATAAAGCTGTCACCCTCAAGCGAAAGAAGTATCTGGATAAGTGTACTGCTCAAGGTTTCGGTTTTGGCACCTTAGCTTTCACCACTTTGGGTGGACTGGGTGGTGAGACTATCGACTTTCTTAAGAGATTGCGTAATTTCTCGGCTAGTCATGATGCTAATGTTAGAGTTGGAAATTTTCTTTTCCATAGAATAGGGGTAGCTCTTCAGAGAGGGGTTGGCACACAACTTGTGTCTCGTGTGCCAACTAACTTCTTGAAAGAACCTATCATGGAGTGATGTATGATTTTAATAGAGATTAAAAGAAATTGAACATTAATTAATTATAAATGAGCATTATTTTTTTTTTTTAAAAAAAAAAAAAAAAAAAAAAAAAAAAAAAAAAGACAAGAGAAAATTTTTAGGTTCGTTAATAGTTTTTTATTATTTTGTTTTGTTTTGTTTTTATTTTGTATTTATTTTTCTTGTCTCATAAAAAAAAAATAAAGAAAAAAAATATATAAAAGAAAAAAAAAAAAAAATCAAAAAGAAAAAAAAAAAAAAAAAAAAAAAAAAAAAAGAAAAAAAAAGAGACAAGAAAAATTCATTGTATCATATTTTGGGTTTGTATGGTTTGTTTTTAGTTTTGTAGTCTTTCAATAAAGCCAATGGAAAGAAGGAATATCTATAATGAAGTTTCAAGCGACAAGGAATTTGAGGGAAAGAATCATATTGTCAAGATTCTACGAGGTTCAAGAGTTATCATCAAGAGTTGAAGACCGAAGACGAAGATGAAGACACCGATAGAAGACCGAAGACGTTTCTATGGATCTTTGTGAGAGTGGTGCTAGCTGCACGTCGAACGGATAACGAGGTAAGTAAGCATATTCCCACCTTCGTTAAATGGTTGATTTCCTTTCGAAGAGATCGTCAGAAAAATGGGTTTTCAAAATTATAAAAGATGTGGGTTTTCAAAATATTCGGAGGGTTTTACCTTCCTACCATTCAACGTGTCGCAGGATTCTCTCTTCGTTCCTACCTGGACACATGTGTGACCCATAAAAAGTTGTTTATTATTGAGAGCAATATCATAAAACCCTTTTCTTGTGAGGCAGAGTCGAGACTTTCGATCACTCCGAACCCGAAATTTATGTCGAGAAGGGATGGTTATTTCTCTCTCAACTTTTAAGGATGAGATTGTGTTCATTTATGTGTCTAACTTCTTATGACTAGTGTGCAGAATCTCTATGTCTTCTTAGCGCTTGGATATTATTATTACGGAGAACTAGTAAGTTGGAAAAGTAGGTTTTGTGGGTATATCTCTAGTAAACCCTCACGAGACTATAACTCGTCCACTAGGGACACCTATTGGTTTAAAGGCTTGTTATTTATGCTAAAAGTGACCGTAGCCTCGACGACACGGAGTTGTATGTATGTTTTAGAATAAGTTTTGTTTGATTTGCTCGAGGACTAGCAAAGTCTAAGTGTGGGGGAATTTGATAGGTGTTGTAAAACACCTAATTTTATATCTATTGTTTATGCTTTCTTTGCGAGTTTCTTGTGAATTATGTATCTTATGTGTGCTTTTGAGTTTATTAGGTGCAATGGAGTCATTTGGAGCAAAAAGACCAATTGGAACTCGTTCAAATATAAGATTTCTACTTTTCATTGTGTAGAGAACGAGAAGATGAAGACAATGGCGAAAGAACGGAGTCATTCAGAGCTCGTATGAAGAAGTTATGGGCAAAAGAAGAACTTGGAAGACTAAGGGCTAAATGGTCTTTTCAAGGAGAAGTGTTATTGGCATCCTCACTGATCGTTAAGGGGCACTTCCTGTTAAGGGACAGTCAAGTTCAAGGGAGCTTGCTAGAGGCGGTCATGTCATTTAATGGGGGAAGCTGGAATTTAAATTGTGTTAGCGGCACCCGCCTAATTGCTCAAGACCGCGACTTCTTCTTCACTTCCATACGACCGATTTAGGGAAGAGTGCTTCTTGGTGATGCTCGTGCCGTTATAGATGGATCATGATGAGATTTCAGCAAAACAGAGATGACGTCGATAGTAGTTGCTAGGGTCGATGCCACTAGCGATAGTGGTAGGCCGAGAGCTCACGGTGTTGATGGAGCGAGCGAGAGGGAAGAGTTCGAGTTTAAGGGACTAACGCCATTAATGGCAGCGATAGTGATGATCAAGATGGGGATGGTTCGGAGTGATTCTCGAACACGAATGGATCAATGGGCTGTTGTAGCAGTTAGAAGAGATGGGTCGCGTTTGGAATGGAGTTTTAAACATCAGTGGTATTGCAGCCATTATCGGCCATTGATGGAGAGGGTCTGTGCGAAAAATGGAGGAAGAATCAATGGACGAAGAACTCGAGTTGATGGCAGCTGCTAATACCATCGATGGTGCGCTCGAGAACAAAACAGGGAAAGCCATGGCTGGCAGTAGTGACGAGTGAACTCGAGTAGCAGACAGAGAGACTGGCAGTTGAGCTTGTGTTCGATAACTGAAGCTGTATTTGCTGCTGCCACTGATTCTCGGTGATGAAGAAGAGGTACTGAGCTCGAGTGAGTAGCTTGAGTCTGTAGGAGATGATGATGGTGCCATTGACGAGTAAGTTCAGGGAGTGATCATGGCAGTAATCGGTGATGTCGAAGATGGAGATGTCGGTGAATCGTTTATGATTCACCATTAATATTGTTACATGATTTGAATGCTTGTTAGTCGAGTCGCGAATCGATTGAGGTTGCTTTCATCTTTATTGCTAGATTAGGGTTATTATACGCAAAAGAGATAATTCCGGATTGCAAGTAGCATAAATATGATTATAGTTTGTAGTGATATATTCTTATGATCATATGTGAACCATAACCTTTGTTAAATCGGATTAGTGCTTTTACACGTTCGATTGCTTTGATTGGCCTGATTTCATAGAACCTAATGCATCTAGGGAATTAAACTTGATTAGTGCTTTTACACGTTAGGTTGTTCCTTTAGATAGAATTCATATTCGCATCTTTTAATGTGTTTGTTGATGACATGAGGAGATTTGCGGGATATACTTGCGATCAAGGTATTCTAGGGTCTTTGATAAAAGTTGAGATTAAAATATCAATTCTAGTTATTGTGTTGAAAACATGTTTGTGAATGAAAACGAAATCCATGACCAATATCTTCTTATCCTTGATTTGATTTGTTTGCTTTGCTTTATTTGCTTTTATTTAGTTTATTATATAAAAAATTCACAAAACCCTGGTGTTATTTATAGGGAACCGAAACATATTGACAACCTAGACCTCTCTGTGGGATCGATCCTTTCTTGCCCTTGCTTCATTATATATTTTGAGTAGTAAGAAAGTGTAATTATATTGTGTCGGTGACAATAGGTCAAATTTTAGCGCCGCTGCGGGGACAGCGGTTGTTAATTGTTTTTGGTTTCTTATTTTTGTTTTTAGTTTTTGTTTTATTTTTCTTATTTACGGTTTTTAACCTTGGTTTGAGAATTTTATTTCGGTGTGCTTGTTTCTCATGGAAGGAGCATACTACATGAATGACTACGGTTTTCAACAACCTCAACAATATGAAAACTACCAATTCCATGGGTATAATCAAAACCAATTCATTGGTTATGACCAATATTCCATGGAACCTTATGGTTTTCCTCAACAACCTTATGCCGGGGAACAACCACAAGAATGGGAGGATTTTTATGCTCGTGAACAAAAGGTCTCTAATTTTATAGACAAAGTTTCCAAATTTTTACAAGAGGAATTTCAAAAAGCAAAAGAGACTACGAACGAGCAACTCCAAGAACTTCGTGAAGGTATGACTATCTTGCGAAGAGGCATTCATCAATACAAGGAAGATATGGATAATTCTTATGTGCATATGGTTTGTGATGAATATTTGATTGATGCTAATGTTGAAAAAGGGCAATCCTTGGACACTTTCGTTGATAATTGTGTAGTTAACTCAACTCTTGATCTTAATAATGATCATTCACCTATTCAAAAGGATGAGTTCGAGATTAGCAACACTAAATTCAGCGAGGACCCATCTTATGTTGACTATGATAGTGACGGTGATTATGATATATTGCTTGAAACAACTCATGGTGACATCTCCGAGGAGTCTTTTTGGGATCAAGATGAATACGAAGAGGAATATGTCGACACTTGTGTAGATTACTCAAGCATTGATCTTAATAATGATCAAGAGCCTATTCAAAGGGTGGAGCTTGAGGATGATGCATTTTCGAGTATTCTAAAAAAGTTTCTTATAATAAAATTTGGATCCGCAAAAGAGTATGTGCCTTACAACAAAAAGGAGGAATATGTTGAGAATGAGACCGTTATGACCACTATTGTGGAAGACCCAATTGAGCTTGCATATGATTGTAATGATGATGTTTATGTCGAGACTTTGGTTACGGCGAAACGGACGAAGAATGGTTGCAAGGTTTGATAGAGGGCCATGATATAAAAGAGGTGAATTATTCACTTGAGTTTTTAAGGATGAAGAGGATTCCGTGATACAAGAGATTGTGCAAGGTTTGTCTAACCCGTTGCCTATCGTTTCTTCTCCTTTACCTCTTATTGGTTTGAATGTATGTGCTTCGAGTATTGTTGAATGACTTTTTTTCTCGATTTCCGACATTAGAGATACTTGATTCTCATACTATGCAGGTTTTGGAACAAGAAACCGTGGAAGTACCCAACTTCTATATTCTTTATACACTCCCAAGTGTGGACAAGAATAAGTGTGGGGGAAGCTTTTATCGGTTCATAGCTTCACTTTTGTTTTATATTACTAATATTTGTGTGAAGCTAGTGTTTTCAAAACAGGTTCTATGGAAGGATCCTCAACTTTTCAGATTGTTGGTATATGGACGATAACAAAAGAGTCGGGCTGACGACTTTAAACCAAGCGCTAAATGGGAGGCAACCCATAGGTTTTGTATTTTAGTCTCTTTAATTTTTTGTTTTTTTATTGTTTTCATATCATATTTTCATCCCCATGTTTAATTTCATTGAGTCCGAATCTATCTTAGAAGAGAATTATGATGAATACTTTTTCGTCGAGAAAACTTCCAGACCACGTAGTTCGGTCGGGAGACCATAAGCTGTCAGACCGTTTATCGAAACACTTTGTGCCCTTTGACACTTTGTAGAAAACACGTATATGAACAACTTTTGTGAAATGGAGTTTTCCAAAATCCTTACCAATTTGTACAGTTTTTGCGTTTTATCTGCTGTTACGTCGAATTCGAGAATTTTCGGTTTTACACATTGAGGACAATGTGAAGTTTAAGTGTAGGGGAGTCTTTTTGCATATAGAGTTTTTAGCCTTTTTGAGTCAAAAATTTCAATTTTTTTGTATATATTTGAATAAAACTCCAACTTGTTGTTAGTTTAGAGTCACATAGTATACATGTCGCTAAGATTACATCGAGAATCTCATAATAGTGACTGAACTTAGAGATGACGAGAGAACATGATCGGGTTTCTTAATTGTATGAGAGTTAAAGTTGGATTTAACCATGCCGAGTGGCAAATAAGGTCAGGCCCAATTCGGTATTAGAGTAGTGATCCCCTATAGTGGAGACTACCCATGTTACATAATGTGAGGCACCGACCTTCAATTCTTTGTACTGTCTAAATTTGTGCTTTTAGAGTGTGTGTCACCGTGCGTAAATTCCGGCGAGAATGGTGAGTATCAACCTCCCACCATAGAAGCACTATTTTGATCTCTTGAGTGCTATTTTTGTCAATCATGTTGGTGACATCGAATTGCTAACTTACATACCACTTGTAATCTTGTTCGCAGTTAGCACCATCCACCTTATCTCTCTCTACACCAACAGGTCCATAGAAACACCATCATCATCAACAAGAGGAGCATCACAAATTTGAAGGAAAGTTGAAAACGTTTGAGGCAAAAAAAAAAAAAAAAAAAAAAAAAAAAAAAAAAAAAAAAAAAAAAAGACAAGAGAAAATTTTTAGGTTCGTTAATAGTTTTTTATTATTTTGTTTTGTTTTTATTTTGTATTTATTTTTCTTGTCTCATAAAAAAAATAAAGAAAAAAAAAATCAAAAAGAAAAAAAAAATGAAAAAAAAAAAAAAAAAAAAGAGACAAGAAAAATTCATTGTATCATATTTTGGGTTTGTATAGTTTGTTTTTAGTTTTGTAGTCTTTCAATAAAGCCAATGGAAAGAAGGAATATCTATAATGAAGTTTCAAGCGACAAGGAATTTGAGGGAAAGAATCATATTGTCAAGATTCTACGAGGTTCAAGAGTTATCATCAAGAGTTGAAGACCAAGACGAAGATGAAGACACCGATAGAAGACAAGAAGACGCGTTTCTATGGATCTTTGTGAGAGTGGTGCTAGCTGCACGTCGAACGGATAACGAGGTAAGTAAGCATATTCCCACCTTCGTTAAATGGTTGATTTCCTTTCGAAGAGATCGTCGAAAAATGGGTTTTCAAAATTATAAAAGATGTGGGTTTTCAAAATATTCGGAGGGTTTTACCTTCCTACCATTCAACGTGTCGCAGCAGATTCTCTCTTCGTTCCTACCTGGACACATGTGTGACCCATAAAAAGTTGTTTATTATTGAGAGCAATATCATAAAACCCTTTTCTTGTGAGGCAGAGTCGAGACTTTCGATCACTCCGAACCCGAAATTTATGTCGAGAAGGGATGGTTATTTCTCTCTCAACTTTTAAGGATGAGATTGTGTTCATTTATGTGTCTAACTTCTTATGACTAGTGTGCAGAATCTCTATGTCTTCTTAGCGCTTGGATATTATTATTACGGAGAACTAGTAAGTTGGAAAAGTAAGTTTTGTGGGTATATCTCTAGTAAACCCTCACGAGACTATAACTCGTCCACTAGGGACACCTATTGGTTTAAAGGCTTGTTATTTATGCTAAAAGTGACCGTAGCCTCGACGACACGGAGTTGTATGTATGTTTTAGAATAAGTTTTGTTTGATTTGCTCGAGGACTAGCAAAGTCTAAGTGTGGGGGAATTTGATAGGTGTTGTAAAACACCTAATTTTATATCTATTGTTTATGCTTTCTTTGCGAGTTTCTTGTGAATTATGTATCTTATGTGTGCTTTTGAGTTTATTAGGTGCAATGGAGTCATTTGGAGCAAAAAGACCAATTGGAACTCGTTCAAATATAAGATTTCTACTTTTCATTGTGTAGAGAACGAGAAGATGAAGACAATGGCGAAAGAACGGAGTCATTCAGAGCTCGTATGAAGAAGTTATGGGCAAAAGAAGAACTTGGAAGACTAAGGGCTAAATGGTCTTTTCAAGGAGAAGTGTTATTGGCATCCTCACTTGATCTTTAAGGGGCACTTCCTGTTAAGGGACAGTCAAGTTCAAGGGAGCTGCTAGAGGCAGTCATGTCATTTAATGGGGGAAGCTGGAATTTAAATTGTGTTAGCGGCACCCGGCCTAATTGCTCAAGACTGCCAGCTTCTTCTTCACTTCCATACGACCAGTTCAGGGAAGAGTGCTGCTGGTGATGCTCGTGCCGTTATAGATGGATCATGATGAGATTTCAGCAAAACAGAGATGACGTCTGATAGTAGTTGCTAGGGTCGATGCCACTAGCGATAGTGAGTGGCGAGAGCTCACGGTGTTGATGGAGCAGCGAGAGGAAGAGTTCGAGTTTAAGGGACTGCTGCCATTAATGGCAGCGATAGTGATGATCAAGATGGGGATGGTTCGGAGTGATTCTCGAACACGAATGGATCAATGGGCTGTTGTAGCAGTTAGAAGAGATGGGTCGCGTTTGGAATGGAGTTTTAAACATCAGTGGTATTGCAGCCATTATCGGCCATTGATGGAGAGGGTCTGCTGGCGAAAAATGGAGGAAGAAGCTGAATGGACGAAGAACTCGAGTTGATGGCAGCTGCTAATACCATCGATGGTGCGCTCGAGAACAAAAATGGGGAAAGCCATGGCTGGCGGTAGTGACGAGTGAACTCGAGTAGCGAGACAGAGAAGGCGCGGTTGAGCTTGTGTTCGATAACCGAAGCTTTGTATTTGCTGCTGCCACTGATTCTCGGTGATGAAGAAGAGGTACTGAGCTCGAGTGAGTAGCTTGAGTCTGTAGGAGATGATGATGGTGCCATTGACGAGTAAGTTCAGGTAGTGATCATGGCAGTAATCGGTGATGTCGAAGATGGAGATGCAAAGAGAACTCGAGACCAAAAAGAATACATGACAACGATGATGATGGCCTCTTCTTTGTGGTTGGAAATGGAGTGAACTTTTGATGCAGCTAGATGACGAGCTCGTGTTGGCAGGAATGGAGAATAATTCGATGGGTTGTGATGCTGCCATTTCAATGGACTGATGGAAGAGATATTATCGGTTATGGGTACTAATTGGACAAAGGATGTGATGATTGGGCCGAGAGCAAGATGATCGATTGAGTTGCTTTGCCAGTGTCAAAGCTCGAGAGAAGCATGTGATGGAGAGAATATCTTTCGGAAGAAAATGCAGGGAAGTTACGGTGGTATATCCTGACGCTTAGCAACTCAGGGAATGTTACGATTGTATATTCAATCTGTAGAAAATTACAGGGAGAGAATACGGTTGTCCACGTCCGTTGAAAAAAGAAGAAAAATTGCAATGTCGGTTCAGTGGACCGACAAGGCATTGACGAGGAATGGGCTGGATTGGTGCGGGCCCATTGGAATGTTTGGAGATTATCACGAAGCGAGGACATGGCCGTGACTTATTGCGTGACTTTGGCCAGAGTTTGGCAACCTATTTCGACCTAGGTTCGATGCACGGGACACAATTCCTAAAGAGGTGCTCTTTCCTATTTTTGTTAGGTTTCCTAGTTTCTTCAAGAGGAGGTTATAAAACTCTATATATAGAGAAGCCTAGGCACAATTTGAGAAATCTCTTATAATATATCTTTTATCATATCTTTGCCTCTACTTTGTTTTCTAGGGTTTAGAAACATGAAACTTCTCTTTCTTCTTGTTATGAACTCCATGAATATGAGCTAGAGTTTTTATTATTGGTTATGGAATAAGTTGGATTTCCAAATATGGGTTTTAATTCAATAAATTAGTATTCTCTCATATTATCGTTTATGATTCACCATTAATATTGTTACATGATTTGAATGCTTGTTAGTCGAGTCGCGAATCGATTGAGGTTGCTTTCATCTTTATTGCTAGATTAGGGTTATTATACGCAAAAGAGATAATTCCGGATTGCAAGTAGCATAAATATGATTATAGTTTGTAGTGATATATTCTTATGATCATATGTGAACCATAACCTTTGTTAAATCGGATTAGTGCTTTTACACGTTCGATTGCTTTGATTGGCCTGATTTCATAGAACCTAATGCATCTAGGGAATTAAACTTGATTAGTGCTTTTACACGTTAGGTTGTTTCTTTAGATAGAATTCATATTCGCATCTTTTAATGTGTTTGTTGATGACATGAGGAGATTTGCGGGATATACTTGCGATCAAGGTATTCTAGGGTCTTTGATAAAAGTTGAGATTAAAATATCAATTCTAGTTATTATGTTGAAAACATGTTTGTGAATGAAAACGAAATCCATGACCAATATCTTCTTATCCTTGATTTGATTTGTTTGCTTTGCTTTATTTGCTTTTATTTAGTTTATTATATAAAAAATTCACAAAACCCTGGTGTTATTTATAGGGAACCGAAACATATTGACAACCTAGACCTCTCTGTGGGATCGATCCTTTCTTGCCCTTGCTTCATTATATATTTTGAGTAGTAAGAAAGTGTAATTATATTTGTGTCGGCTGACAACCGGTCAAATTTTGCCCCGGCAGCGGTTGTTAATTGTTTTTGGTTTCTTATTTTTGTTTTTAATTTTTGTTTTATTTTTCTTATTTCTGGTTTTTAACCTTGGTTTGAGAATTTTATTTCAGGTGTTTGTTTCTCATGGAAGGAGCATACTACATGAATGACTACGGTTTTCAACAACCTCAACAATACGAAAACTACCAATTCCATGGGTATAATCAAAACCAATTCATTGGTTATGACCAATATTCCATGGAACCTTATGGTTTTCCTCAACAACCTTATGCCGGGGAACAACCACAAGAATGGGAGGATTTTTATGCTCGTGAACAAAAGGTCTCTAATTTTATAGACAAAGTTTCCAACTTTTTACAAGAGGAATTTCAAAAAGCAAAAGAGACTACGAACGAGCAACTCCAAGAACTTAGTGAAGGTATGACTATCTTGCGAAGAGGCATTGATCAATACAAGGAAGATATGGATAATTCTTATGTGCATATGGTTTGTGATGAATATTTGATTGATGCTAATGTTGAAAAAGGGCAATCCTTGGGCACTTTCGTTGATAATTGTGTAGTTAACTCAACTCTTGATCTTAATAATGATCATTCACCTATTCAAAAGGATGAGTTCGAGATTAGCAACACTAAATTCAGCGAGGACCCATCTTATGTTGACTATGATAGTGACGGTGATTATGATATATTGCTTGAAACAACTCATGGTGACATCTCCGAGGAGCCTTTTTGGGGTCAAGATGAATACGAAGAGGAATATGTCGACACTTGTGTAGATTACTCAAGCATTGATCTTAATAATGATCAAGAGCCTATTCAAAGGGTGGAGCTTGAGGATGATGCATTTTCGAGTATTCTAAAAAAGTTTCTTATAATAAAATTTGGATCCGCAAAAGAGTATGTGCCTTACAACAAAAAAGGAGGAATATGTTGAGAATGAGACCGTTATGACCACTATTGTGGAAGACCCAATTGAGCTTGCATATGATTGTAATGATGATGTTTATGTCGAGACTTTGGTTACGGCAGAAACGGACGAAGAATGGTTGCAAGGTTTGATAGAGGGCCATGATATAAAAGAGGTGAATTATTCACTTGAGTTTTTCAAGGATGAAGAGGATTCCGTGATACAAGAGATTGTGCAAGGTTTGTCTAACCCGTTGCCTATCGTTTCTTCTCCTTTACCTCTTATTGGTTTGAATGTATGTGCTTCGAGAGTATTGTTGAATGACTTTGTTTCTCGATTTCCGCCATTAGAGATACTTGATTCTCATACTATGTAGGTTTTGGAACAAGAAACCGTGGAAGTACCCAACTTCTATATTCTTTATACACTCCCAAGTGTGGACAAGAATAAGTGTGGGGGAAGCTTTTATCGGTTCATAGCTTCACTTTTGTTTTATATTACTAATATTTGTGTGAAGCTAGTGTTTGCAAAACAGGTTCTATGGAAGGATCCTAAACTTTTCAGATTGTTGGTATATGGACGATAACAAAAGAGTCGGGCTGACGACTTTAAACCAAGCGCTAAATGGGAGGCAACCCATAGGTTTTGTATTTTAGTCTCTTTTATTTTTTGTTTTTTTATTGTTTTCATATCATATTTGCATCCCCATGTTTAATTTCATTGAGTCCGGAATCTATTTTAGAAGATAATTATGATGAATACTTTTTCGTCAGAAAAATTCAGACTGCACGTAGTTCAGTCCAGAGACGATAACTGTCACACCATTTATCGAAACACTGTGCACTTTTGACACTTTGTAGAAAACACGTAGATGAACAACTTTTGTGAAATGGAGTTTTTCCAAATTCCTTACCAATTTGTACAGTTTTTGCGTTTTATCTGCTGTTACGTCAGAATTCAGAATTTTCGGTTTTACACATTGAGGACAATGTGAAGTTTAAGTGTGGGGGAGTCTTTTGCATATAGAGTTTTTAGCCTTTTGAGTCAAAATTTTCAATTTTTTTGTATATATTTGAATAAAACTACAACTTGTGGTTAGTTTAGAGTCACATAGTATACATGTCGCTAAGATTACATCGAGAATCTCATAATAGTGACTGAACTTAGAGATGACAGAGAACATGATCGGGTTTCTTAATTGTATGAGAGTTAAAGTTGGATTTAACCATGCCGGTGGCAAATAAGGTGCGGACTGAATTCGGTATTAGAGTAGTGATCCCTATAGTGGAGACTACCCATGTTACATAATGTGAGGCATTCGCCTTCAATTCTTTGTACTGTCTAAATTTGTGCTTTTAGAGTGTGTGTCACCGTGCGTAAATTCCGGCAGAATGGTGAGATGTCCAACCTCCCACCATATAAGCACTATTTTGATCTCTTGAGTGCTATTTTTGTCAATCATGTTGGTGACATCGAATTGCTAACTTACATACCACTTGTAATCTTGTTCGCAGTTAGCACCATCCACCTTATATCTCTCTACACCAACAGGTCCATAGAAACACCATCATCATCAACAAGAGGAGCATCACAAATTTGAAGGAAAGTTGAAAACGTTTGAGGCAAAAAAAAAAAAAAAGAAAAAAAAAAAAAGACAAGAGAAAATTTTTAGGTTCGTTAATAGTTTTTTATTATTTTTTTATGTTTTGTTTTTATTTTGTATTTATTTTTCTTGTCTCATAAAAAAAAAATAAAGAAAAAAAATATATAAAAGAAAAAAAAAAATCAAAAAGAAAAAAAAAAATGAAAAAAAAAGAAAAAAAAAAGATAAAAAAAAAGAGAAAAAAAATTCATTGTATCATATTTTGGGTTTGTATAGTTTGTTTTTAGTTTTGTAGTCTTTCAATAAAGCCAATGGAAAGAAGGAATATCTATAATGAAGTTTCAAGCGACAAGGAATTTGAGGGAAAGAATCATATTGTCAAGATTCTACGAGGTTCAAGAGTTATCATCAAGAGTTGAAGACCGAAGACGAAGATGAAGACACCGATAGAAGACCGAAGACGTTTCTATGGATGCTGTGAGAGTGGTGCTAGCTGCACGTCGAACGGATAACGAGGTAAGTAAGCATATTCCCACCTTCGTTAAATGGTTGATTTCCTTTCGAAGAGATCGTCAGAAAAATGGGTTTTCAAAATTATAAAAGATGTGGGTTTTCAAAATATTCGGAGGGTTTTACCTTCCTACCATTCAACGTGTCGCAGGATTCTCTCTTAGTGGGTTCAACCGATCTATGCTCTAACAATCTCCCCCCTTTGTCAATTTTAGTGACAAAACTCTTACAATCATATGGATAAACAAATTACAAGAATTCATTACACATACGCTTGATTCCCGAATTCAACGTCACAATAACCTGTATACATTCAATCCTTAAATGTCGCTGTTGACATTATAATAACAAAGCTAATAGTCCCCCTAAAGGTGAGATATGTAGACTTCATCAATGCGCACGTCTTTGTTATACCAATTAATATAATATGCTACTCCCCCTTAGTCTATGATTTCACTCTTTCGTTAGATAAACGTTTAAGCATCATTGTCCTTTTCCTTAGTGATACCAATCAATATAAAATCAATGCCAAAGATCACTTGTTTACTCCATATATTTCTCCCCCTTTTGTCACAAAATGACAAAGAAACGAAAAAAATAAAGGACAAAACCGAAAAGAATCTTACAAATCTCAAAATAGACTTGCAAACCTATAGAGTTAAACACGAGCGTTCCACACACCATTTTTGATAACCAATATCAAAACAAAACTACAAAGTAATTTTTTTGATATGTTATCAAGGAAATAATTGCCCTAAGCAATTTTTTCCAATTTAGTTTAGCAAACTAAAAATCAACTAAGCACCTTAGTTCCTTTGCTAAACCGAATGTACAAATACAACCGTTCGATAAGACCAAAATAAAGATAAATCTATTTTCTCATCGAGTTCTAATTATCCATATAACTTAGACCTTTCAATTTTAAACAAGACAAGTACTAGGTTAGTTAACTAGTATTTCTTGTTAAGGCATTCGATTAGACTTGAATAACAAAACCCCCACTTTGATAAGTCTAACTAAGATAAACTTAGTTTCTCTTATCCAGAATCGAATTGGACTAAACAATCCATCCCGTAAACCTTTTATTTCGTTAATCCATAAATAATTCATACAAACCAAATAAATCAACTTTCATAATTATTCACCTCAACCTAAGCAATTGAAACAACATAGACATTATAGCACCACAATTGCACCGAAATTTTGTAAGCCTAAAAAATCGATACCACACAATAAAGCAACATAACAATTGTTTTCTTAACCGAACCAATTGAATCACACACACATCCATACACACATCATGGATTAAAACATCAATTGTACCGAAATTTTGTTAAGAAAAAGTAATAAATATATGAAATAAAAATCAGGCTTTTCTTAAACAGGAAAACAATTAACGAACAACATTGTTACCTCAAATTTCGCATCCACTTCTCCAATATGTTTGCATCTTCTTCCAGGGAGAATTGATATCGAAATATGATTATGTTGTCATCCTTATGCAAAACAAATGAATAAAAACAACCAACCTTTACCGAGAGAAAGGTTGAAAATCGGTTTTAACTATTTGCAAGCAAAAAGTGAAAACCTCCGAAACACATATGCTTTTATGCTAAACCGAAACCGATTCAACATATTGTGACTTTTTCACATATTGTTTCTATCGAGAACCCCTCATGATCCTTTGATAAATCCTACTAACATGGGCTAGAACTTAATCTCGCTAAATCAAAAAGTCACCGTAGATGGGGCAAAACGAGTTGCTAGTTTTTACGGAATTGAGGAGACGATCCGTGCGGAGAGACTCCTTGAACCGAGCGAACTATCAAACCTCACATAGATGCACTTTGCAAGAAGGGAGTGCTTTGAATTCGAGAGATCAATCTGTAGTACTCAGGCCTAAACCAAGACAATGGCCGTTCCCGAGTAAATTCGGTCACAAGAGAGGATGGGTCGATCCAATAGGAGGAAGGTTGAAAATGTGAGATCAATGGTGATCGAAGATTGTAGGTGTGTTGTTTATTCAAAATAAGATAAGTTACGGATGATTGAATTTGCTCTGTTAAGAGTAATTTTGTTAATCTCTTGTTGTCCATGTCCGACGTGAGATTCCCTTTTTCAATCATGATTCGAGAGATTTATTTATATTCTTTGGAATTGAAAACACCATGATCTCATGAAGTATGACAGTTGATGGAATCAAAGAATGGGAAGTGGAAATCGTGTTAAAACCGGTTGCTCAACGAAAGGTGAGACTTGGTTGATTTTCCATCCACTACTTTGTTAACTCCTTCAAATCGATTGCCTGACTTGCTCACATTCTATCGTGTGTATGAACACACGTGCAGTAGACCGCGAGACCAAAACCCTAGTTAATATCCCCCATGTAACACAATTGATGTCTCGTGTGATTGTGGAGTTCGCAAGGCGAGGCGTGTATTTAGTTAGTCGATTGCTGACTTCATGACTTCATGGGACGATGGGTCATTGTTTTGTTGAGTCGAACGTGTTTTGAAAATGTTAAAGGTTCGTGAATTGAACGTGTATCTTTGAGATAGAGGTATGATGCGTGAATAAGCTAACATGAGCAAATATTGCTTATTCGATGAATTGTTGAATACGATAGTTGAACCCGGTAAAGATTCCTTGGTTTGAGCAAATATTGCTCATTCGATGAATTATTGGTAGCATGACCAAATAAGATACTGGCAATTGAAACGAGTATGATAAATAAAATGTTGATCATGGGATCAACGTAAAAATTATTAGCGTTTGAATCTGGAATTATGAATCTTGGACTCAAAACCCTAATTTGATCAATCGATGATTAATCGATGGTTTATTGAAAATTAACCACGGAGCGAAGGAGGGACCGGCTACATGGGATTATGGATCAACCATGTAGCGCCCGGATGCTCTCGTGAGCAAATATCAAGGTCTTATGAAGACCATTGATTTGATGAAAGGATGATGATTAAATCTTTGGTTTAATCATTTATTAAAATAATGCTCGTCCCCGAACCTTAGGTAATAAAACCTAATTAATTATGAAGATGTGAGGGACCGACCAAGGGGTCATGAAACCGGCCCTGGGTAGTCAAGGGATCGAATATTGACCATCTTATGAAGTTCCAAGTTGTTTGGAAGAGTTCCTCCTTCTTTGGAGTTGATGGGATACCACTGAGCTATGCTCTTGAACTCAATATTTAGTCTGGTTCTCTTATATAGGATAATCTTCTAATAACACAAACGATCGGGCAGATTAGATGTGAAATTTGGTTTGATAGTCTCCAAAATAAGCAAATGTCGAGTTTGAAGTTGTTTGAGACGTCCCCATCATAGCTTGGTGTATCTAGTCCGAGAGATGTGATAAGATTTTTCAAAACAGAACTCAAGTCCAAAAAGATTATCCCGAAATGTAAAATCCTAACCGGAGATCAAAATAAATAAAAAAACTTCATTACAATCTAAAGTAATGGGGTGAATCGTCATAATATTCATTGGATATCTCCTCTTTTAGACTTTTTAGCTAATAATTGTGATAGCACTTTTTAAGGATTCTCATAAGTCAGATGGTATTGGTCCAATCATATGTAATTTTGCAGGTGCATAACAAGCATCAAGATGCATCCATGTGAAATACATCAGAAATACAGAGCAAGTTGAGTGTATGAGACTATGGGAAGCAGTAAAATGGGGAAAAGAATTACGGTTTGAGAAGATACGTTTTGAGCTTGACGCAAAAGTGATGGTGGATGCAGTAAACAAAGAGAATAATTTTATTGGTTTGAGTTACAATATGAATTTATTTTGAAGTTCTTCACATGATTATTGTTGTTTATACTATACATGAATGATATTCATGGTTGATTGATAGATAGTTTAAGTGGCCAACTAAATTGATTTGTTGATTTGTTGATTTATTCTAATGTTAGTATTTAGTTAGGAGATAAGTAATCGTCGAATAACTTTTACACAAGTAAAGAACACAAAGCGAAAAATTTACCAAAAATCTAATGTTAGTATTGACTTGGAGTAACTTTTTTCCAGCATATGAAATACAAAATTTACTAAAAATATATTTCATAACTTGTCTAGATTGGTTGCGATTTTACCACAATAAATTTTATTGTGGATTTGAGAAAACAGTTGAAGCTTGTTGCCAAGTTTTTCGATCCATCCCATGTCAATGCTAAAGTGATAGAAGTAGCTTATAGACTCAAGTTCCTCCAGGTTCTAAAACATACTCCAAATTTCATGTGTCACGCAGCTCAAGACTTAGTTGGGAAAAGGTATGCTACCTAGTCACAAGGTCCAAATGATACTTTCTTGAGTAAGCAACGCATTATAATAATGCGTTTCACATTATGATGCTTCCTCTAGTAATGATGCATCATCTCGAACTTGCATACTTGGTAAAAGTGATACATCTTGATGGTTGTATTGATTACTAGAGGAAGCATCATAATGTGAAACGCATTATGCTTACTCAAGAAAGTATCTCCGAGAGACAGATCCTCGCCGAGAGATTCTTGTGGCATGAGCTTTCATGCTTTCGATAAGAGACATGAGCCTCAATATTCGTCCGATTGGCTTTGGACCAGAATACTTATAATTATGGGTTTACGATTTTAGCCTTTGTCTAAAATCCACCATCTACATTAAGTCCCCCGCTTAGTGAGGGACAACATGTTCCTCGTCAAGACTTTGGATGGTGATTTTCCATTATGAACGAAATAAGTAATTGAACTTAGTCGTAAGATAAGATGTTACCGGATTTTCGATTGCGGAGATAACCACGCTTGAACGAAGATCCCGTAGCATGATAGAGCATCATCTCGATGAGCATAAATTGGTGTAGAACCGCCGATTTGATGACAGAATCTTGGTCAATTTAGGATTCACGTCCAGGACCATGAAAAGAAATCCTTGTTTTAGGAATAGACGCTCGTTGATTCGTTAGTTTAAGGATCAAACAAAAATAGACCCGAGTCTAATGATATAGAATTTTATCTATGAGCTTTCACGAAAACCGAAATTTTATTTTTTAAATATGTGAGATTTCACAAAGTGGAATAAAATCTCGTTTCAAAGGTGGATGCTTGTATAAGAGAAAAGTTTTTTTTTTTTTTTTTTAAATAGACGTGCGTCTGTCAGTTATAAAATTTTGTTTATGAGCTTTCATGAAATTTTTTATCTTCGAGCTTTCAGAAATCTTTGAAAATATACTCTCGCTTCAAAGGCGCGATGCTCGTGCGAGGGAGCAAAAAAAAATATAGATATATTTTTCAAATTTACGTGAGTTTCACGTTAAATATTTACATATTTTGTAAAATCATGTTTTGATTTTGAACAACTATTGAAAGTAGACAATTATACATGGTGCAATAATGTCTCTATGTGAGTTTTCACAATTGTAAAATGGACGTCTCCCTGTCCAATTTTGAGAAACCATGAATGTTTCACATAGTAAAAATTTTACGGGGATTGTTCACGATTTTAAAGATTTTGTAAAATCAAGTTTTGATTTTAAACAATTGTTAAAAGCAAACAATAATGTTTTCGTGAATTTCGTGATTTTAAGAGGGTATGCACGAAAATCAATGAATGTTCACTCAGGGAAATTTATGTGAAATTAAGATTTTGATTTTCAGCAATTGCTAGAAGTAAGCAATTTTTGATAAAATACGGTTTCTATGGATTTTGTGATCTGATAGTGTATGCACAAAATCAATGAGTGTTCACTAGGTGGGGAGTCACTCACACGGTGAAAAATAATGTGAATTGTTCACATGATGGAAGTTTCGTGAATTGTTCACAGTTTTATGAAAATCACGTTATGGTTTTGAATAACGAATTTTGTTCGTCTTTGCAGGTTTGAAGGAGCGAACAAATTCTCGAGATTGTAATCACTAAAGCTAGTGAAATTGTAAATAGGTAAGAGTTGGATGGTTACCATTTTTGAAGACGCCTGCTGTAGCACCTTTATTTCATGATTCATCGTTTTGTTGAATCATGCGCTTTGTATGAACGATGTGCTGAAGTAGCCATTTTGCAAGAATGACTGACTCCCATGATGATACTTCCAAAGATGATGTTTCCAGAGATGACATCTCTATGGATGCAACTTTAAGAAATGGTACTGGGACCTCTCGAGTGATGGTGAGAGATCCTTCATCCGAGTTGTACTCCACAGTTATTTCATTAGCTTTACCATAGGATGATCGTGTAGTGAGATCCCGGATCAATGTAGACTCCACGGAAATGGAAGAAAGTCTGGGGAGCGAGAACCTGTAATAAGGACTACAGGATGTTAGCAAATGACGTGCGATCCCAGTATTTCTTTGGTGAGTTGTTAGCGCTCCTTGTATCATGACTTTGCCCGTGCAATTAGGATCACGAGACCAAGATTTTTTATTTCTTTTCGGACTTTTGCTCCATCGCTTGATGGTCTTGACTTGTTCCCTGGCAAACATTTCATGAATCCAAAGACCAACGATGAAGAAGTCGATGTAAGTATCTTTTTCGTGCAGGTGATCGTGGCACCTCCTTGAATGAAATAATAATAATTGTTGTTGATGAATCCAGGGAAGAAATCATTGTATATAAGCAGCATGTTGATGAAGCGTGCTCTTCTTTGGAATATGGGAATATGGAGAATTCCCGAAATCCCGAACCGAATGGAGATAGTAGCGTTACCAATGGAGATTCCGGCATTGCCGAGCCTTCAAATGATTTAGAGACTCCCTTAGTAAGTATATCTCATGTAATATCTTCATAGAAGTATGAAATTGATGATTTGTGAATGAATGAATGAGAATCCATGTGAGTATACAAGTAATTTTGCTTGAAATCGTCACCCAGGAAAATTTCGGACTTGACTTTTTAGCAAAACACCGTAGAATCTTTCGTTCAAGTCGGATTTTCGCGATCTGCATATGTATCTTCAAGCCCAGAAAATTTTAAAGCTTTCATGTAAAATCTTTTTGAGTTTTGAGCATGTTTAGGGGGCCTGAAAAAGGCGAAACAAGAAACTTCCAGGAGACTTTCTTAACTTTTTTCAGATTGTATGTTGTCCAATGTTTCTGCCACATCTCCTTGCTCGTTTCTTCAATTTCTTTGAATTTTGGATATGTTGTATATGACATCCATACGAAGAGAGTGGTATAATACCCATCCCTAGATTCTTCACCAATTGCTCCCAGATCGTCATTTTGTACAGATGTGTAAAATCATCTCGCATTTAGCTTGTCAGTAAAACACTCATGTTGTGTCTTTAGACCATTTGATGGTGTCTTGAACGGTTGGTGAAGGATTTTAATGTCATTGATATATTTGAGATCATGAACCTTTGATTGATACATGAGCATGGTGCTTGCAGTGTCATTTTGTTCTTGTCGACCGTAGAAACACCACTTCTAAAACCCCGGTCACGGACCATAAATCGAGGTAGCTCTCAAGAGGGATGATGTAATGACCATGGTCGCATGTCCCGGTAGTAGTTCATTTTACGATGAATGATTAGTACTTGAGATCCCGGCGTCACGAGTCTTGGACCGTGAAATTGATCGTCATGATCATCGGACCGCCATCCCCGTATTTCGTTAAATCTCTCCTTTCGTTTTCCCTTCTTCTCTGCAATTCCTAGATAGGGGACCCGGGTAGAAAAATTGATGTAAAGACCTAGGTGGTCGAAGTTGGAGGTACCTTGATGAATGACTTAGCGAAAAAGACTCGGCGGACATCGATCGACTCGTAGAGGTTATGAATCCCGTCCACGAATTTCTGCTTGCATGTTGTATGCTCGGAAGGCGTAGGAACCTCATACGTCGTCTAAATTTGGTGATTGACCCCAACTTTTGAAGCTAAGAGACTGAGTTATCATATGAGAAAAGAATCACCCAATTTGGAGTTGTCTAGGTCAGCCAAAGAAGCGTGCACATTTGTAATTTGTAATCCCGTGCAAGTTTTCAGATTCCGTGAACTTGAGTGTGGAGGCCATATCTTTCAGCTCGTATGTCCGATTGATGCGCCCTTTTGGTATGTTGTAGAAGAGGCATAGACGAAAATCTTTCGTTGAGGAAGTATTGTCCCATTACTCACTCATTGGTGCATTTTTGTAAACCCATGGGCTAAAGTATGTTGTATCTCATTTGTAGAGGTGGTGAGAACATCTTGTGGAAGAATTGGGATTGTGCCCGCCCATTATGCAAGCTTCGAAAAGACCTTCATGTGAACATATTTCATGTCTACACACCTTGATATGAATCATTAGTGCTTGTAGAAGTCCGATACATCGAGTAACACTTCAGAGAATAGATAGTTGATAAAGCGGGATGTTGCTTATAAAACCGTTGTAGATGCTGAGATCAAGAATGATTACGCTCCGAGAGATCCTTGTCGATGCTTTGAGATCATGGATGGTGTTCCTCTAGAGATTATTGTTGATGCCGATACCATGGTTGAAGTTGCTCCAAAGACCTAAAAGGATAGAACCATGATTATAGATATAATCTTTGCTCCTTCATCTAGTGAGCCTTTTACATTCGCGAACTAGTTGACGGGTTAAGCATTCTCAAGATGAAGGTGTACTTGATCAGCCCGAATTCTTGTGAAAAATGTAACTTTACCGTGATCCGCCACGGTGAATCGACGTTGTTGTGGAAGATGGCAACACCGGTCTTCATTCTCGATATGATCGGTGAAGAGAGGAAGTTCCTCAAACAGGGGTTTTGTAGCGTCTATTGATGATGTTGCATCTGCTTTAGAAGTCCTATTGATTGATCGTGGCTGCCGTTGAATTAACATATCATCGTTGAGATTTTTATGCCGAAGCTAGAGGCGCAAGGTGTACTCTTTGATTGGGAGTACAATTTGAAGGCTTCTTAGATGCTTGAGCGTTAAAGCGTCATATCTCTTGAGTGTTGAATATCTTAGGCTTGTCTCGACTCTGAGTATATTCTGTTGATCCAGCATTCCTTTTGCGGTAGGATTATACACTTAAGCAAATATCAAAGCTTTCTGATTTTGTGGCACACATGGACACTCCTGAGTGCGGAACCTCTTGATAAATGTCTATGCATCTTTTTGCGGGTTCTTACTTCAACCTCGTCAAAGTTCGAAATTCCTCCAAGTGCTCTGATGATGGAATGTCTGCCAAATATTCCGGATCAGAACTTTCTTCGTTGAAGAGATGTGCAACCAAACACGCTTTGTCAGTACCCATCTTTTTAGCGTGGATCCATGATCGTCAAGAACATGTCATATCCTCGGATCTTTTGATTATGTGAAGCTTGGTTTCTGTCCAGGTTGAACTTATGTTCACTTTGAGAGTGATGTAGCCATAAGTATTTTCGAATATTCCTTCAAGGTCTCTGATTGAGACGGGATCATGAGCAGCTTCTTGTCGAGTGATGCCTGCGGCTCTGAGGGTTTTCAGTGGATGATGTTGATGGCGGTGTCAGCATCGATCAACATTATTCCGAACTCATTTCTTCTCCTCAAGATGAAATGTGGTAAGCGATCCCTACGTGCATCTTCGAGGAGAATTTCCGGGATGGATAGACGTCTGACACAATATTCGGTGCTGTGAACATGTCTTTCCTTTATGCCTTAGACAGATAGAGCAATTTCACAGATATGCTCGATCAACGATTGAAGCTTATTTGACTGGTTGTTAAGAGAGTTTAAAAGTTCTGATTAAGAGAGGATTCTTGGGTACTCCTTCAGTCCCTAGTTGAATCTATCGTGGATCAACCTTCTCTTTGAAGATGTGCTTCAAAATATTGCAAGCTACTTCTTGGATGATTGATGAATCTATGAAGGTGGCAATACCGGATTCTCCATTTTGCTCCAAATGGCTCTACATCAATTTGGTTGTATCATCTGAACCCGGACTTAGGAAACTTGATCACTTCTTCATTGTGAAGAGGAGGTTTGAGTATGTCCCGATCATTTCACGTTTGTTGATGCTAGGTCTAGGTTTGTGCATTTCAGATTGGTTATCCTTTCTTTTGCGCTTTCGGAGGAGCTCCGAGAGATTGGAGGAACGTGCTTGTCTTTGTGGTGCCTCGACTTTCCTTTTGCTTCCTTCTCGCAACAATATTTATGGAAGGTTGGAGGTTGTATTGTTTGTTGATTAAACATCGCTTCCTCGAGTTTCTCGTGGTTCTTGACTTTTTGTAGTCTTAGCTCTTTCCAATAAAGCAGGTGAGTTGCCGATCTCTTGGTCTGTGTTTCATGAAGTTCGAGAAAGTCCGGAACCCGAGATTTTCCAATAAAGCTCAGACCGGAATCATTTCATTGATGCACAAGTCCACGAGTTGTTGCTCTCTGACGTTCGGATCATGGAAATCCAAGGCTTGAACTCGAACCTTTTCACATAGTCGTTAGGATGTTCGTTGCTCTTTTGAAACATCCTTCCAAGATCGAGAGGGTGATTTGTTCTCAAACGAAGAAATACTTTCTCGAAATCATTAACCATTTCTCCCAATTTTTGATACTTCTGGCGTGATGTTGTTGTACTGTATATGCTATGTCCTGGCCGAGAGACTTTGAAAATTCCTTCAGATTTTACGACATGATTGTGTTCATGCTCGTCCAATGATTCTAGGAAATTATAAACATGTTCTCGAGCATTGACCGTTCCGTTGTAAAGTGTGAACGTTCGAGAAGTATAGCCCTTTGGAAGAGGAATCCTTTGTGTAGTAGCAGGATATGGAGGTTGGTGACCGTGGACATATGATGTCTTGTCTTTTCCTCGATCTTCTAAAAACCGCTCCAGGTCCTCTCGAGTGATGAAACTTGTAAGTTCATTTGTTGGTGGATCGTCTACAGCTTTGCGGACTTCTTCATCATCTACAACATGGATCAGAGTGACCTCGGGGTTAGCGTCTGAAGACGTTTCTTTAGATTTTCCTTTCTCCTGAGTTTTCTATGACATCTTGTCTGTAAGATTCTTGAGATAGTTGATAGTTCCTTCCCGAGTAAGATCCATGTCGGTCCGATTTTTGGCAAGAGTCTCTTGCACCTTCATGAGATCACCAATGGTAGGTGGATTTTCTAATTTATTCAGAGACCGACCAAAGAGTGGATTGTTGATGGTGCCGCACTGTCACTTGCAGGGTGATCACCGAGCACTTGGAGGAGCAAGAGTGATAGGTTACGCCCGAAGGAGTAGTAGTGGCGCAGGTTGCGCTGGAGGAGTGGTAGTGGCGGGTTCATACCGGAGGAGTGGTGTTGGCGAGTACCACTAGAGCTTGCAATATTAGAGTGGGGGTGTTGAACCCGTATTGGTAACTAAACCGGACCTAAGACCGACCATCTTTGTGAGAAGTGAGATTGCAACCGAGAGAATGATCTCCCACCGTGGTCGCCAATCATAGATGGGGCAAAACGATTCTGGTTTTTACGGAATTGAGGAGACGACCGTGCGGAGGAGACTCCTTGAACCGAGCGAACTATCAAACCTCACTGCATGCACCGCAAGAAGGAGTGCTTTGAATTCGAGAGATCAATCAGTAGTACTCGCCTAAACCAAGACAATGGGCGCTCCAGTAAATTTGGCCACAAGATAGGATGGGTCGATCCGTAGGAGGGAAGCTGAGAAATATGTGAGATCAATGGTGATCGGGATTGTAGCTGTGTTGTGTATTCTGAAAATAAGATAAGTTATGAATGATTGAATTTGCTCTGTTGAGAGTAATTTTGTTAATCTCTTGTTGTCTGTCTGACGTGAGATTCCCTTTTTTCAATCATGATTCAGAGATTTATTTATATTGCTGGAATTGAAAACACCATGATCTCATGAAGTATGACAGTTGATGGAATCAAATAATGGGAAGTGGAAATCATGTTAAAACCAGTTGCTCAACATGCGAGACTTGGTTGATTTTTCATCCACTACTTTGTTAAATCCTTCAACCGATTGCACGACTTGCTCACATTCTCATCGTGTGTATGAACACACGTGTCGAGACCGCTGCACCAAAACCCTAGTTAATATCCCCCATGTAACACGATTGATGTCTCGTATGATTGTGGAGTCTGCGAGGCAGACGTGTATTTAGTTAGTCAGTTGCTGACTTCATGACTTCATGGGATGATGAGTCCTTGTTTTGTTGAGTCGAACGTGTTTTGAAAATGTTCTGAGGTTCGTGAATTGAACGTGTATGCTGAGACAGAGGTATGATGCGTGAATAAGCTAACATGAGCAAATATTGCTCATTCGATGAATTGTTGATAGTTGAACCAATAGTTGGTTTGAGCAAATCCTTGCTTTGAGCAAATGTTGCTCATTCGATGAATTATTGGTAGCATGACCAAATAAGATACTGACAATTGAACCGAGTATGATAAATAAAATGTTGATCATGGGATCAACGTAAAAATTATTAGCGTTTGAATCTGGAATTATGAATCTTGGACTCAAAACCCTAATTTGATCAATTGATGATTAATCGATGGTTTATTGAAAATTAACCACGGAGCGAAGGAGGGACCGCTACATGGGATTATGGATCAACCATGTAGTGCCCGGATGCTCGTGAGCAAATATCAAGGTCTCACGAAGACCAGTTGATTTGATGAAAGGATGATTAAATGTTTGGTTTAATCATTTATTAAAATAATGCTCGTCCAACCTTAGGTAATAAAACCTAATTAATTATGAAGATGTGAGGGACCGATCAAGGGGTCATGAAACCAGCCCTGGGTAGTCACGAGATCGAATATTGATCGTCTTATGAAGTTCCAAGTTGTTTGGAAGAGTTCCTCCTTACTGGAGTTGATGGGATACCACTGAGCTATGCTCTTGAACTCAATATTTAGTCCGGTTCTCTTATATAGGATAATCTTCTAATAACACAAACAATCGGCAGATTAGATGTGCAAATGGTTTTGATAGTCTCCAAAATAAGCAAATGTCGAGTTTGAAGTTGTTTGAGACGCCTATCATAGCTTGGTATATCTAGTCCGAGAGATGTGATAAGATTTTTCAAAACAAAGAACTCAAGTCCAAAAAGATTATCCAGAAATGTAAAATCCTAACTGGAGATCAAACAGTCGGAAAAACTTCATTACAATCTAAAGTAATGGGGTGAATCGTCATAATATTCATTGGATATCTCCTCTTTTAGACTTTTAGCTAATAATTGTGATAGCACTTTTAAGGATTCTCATAAGTCGCATGGTATTGGTCCAATCATATGTAATTTTGCGGGTGCATAACTAGCATCAAGATGCATCCATGTGAAATACATCAAAATCTGGAGCAAGTTGAGTGTGAGACTATGGGAAGCGAGTAAAATGGGAAAAGAATTACGGTTTTTGAGAAGATACGTTTTGAGCTTGACGCAAAAGTGATGGTGGATGCAGTAAACAAAGAGAATAATTTTATTGGTTTGAGTTACAATATGAATTTATTTTGAAGTTCTTCACATGATTATTGTTGTTTATACTATACATGAATGATGTTCATGGTTGATTGATAGATAGTTTAAGTGGCCAACTAAATTGATTTGTTGATTTGTTGATTTATTCTAATGTTAGTATTTAGTTAGGAGATAAGTAATCGTCAATAACTTTTACACAAGTAAAGAACACAAAGCGAAAAATTTACCAAAATATAATGTTAGTATTGACTTGGAGTAACTTTTTTCCAAGATATGAAATACAAAATTTACTAAAAATATATTTCATAACTTGTCTAGATTATTTGCGATTTTACCACAATAAATTTTATTGTGCATTTGAGAAAACAACAAGAAGCTTGTTGCCAAGTTTTTTCGATCCATCCCATGTCAATGCTAAAGTGATAGAAGTAGCTTATAGACTCAAGTTCCTCCGGGTTCTAAAACATACTCCAAATTTCATGTGTCACGCAGACTCAAGACTTAGTTGGGAAAGGTATGCTACCTAGTCACAAGGTCCAAATGATACTTTCTTGAGTAAGCAACGCATTATAATAACGCGTTTCACATTATGATGCTTCCTCTAGTAATGATGCATCATCTCGAACTTGCATACTTGGTAAAAGTGATACATCTTGATGGTTGTATTGATTACTAGAGGAAGCATCATAATGTGAAACGCATTATGCTTACTCAAGAAAGTATCATTTGGACCTTGTGACTAGGTAGCATACCTTTTCCCAACTAAGTCTTGAGTCATGACACATGAAATTTGGAGTATGTTTTAGAACCTTGGAGGAACTTGAGCCTATAAGCTACTTCTATCACTTTAGCATTGACATGGGATGGATCAAAACTTGGCAACAAGCTTCAATCAAGTTTTCAAATGCACAATAAATTTTATTGTGGTAAAATCGCAACCAATCTAGACAAGTTATGAAATATATTTTTAGTAAATTTTGTATTTCATATGCTGGAAAAAAGTTACTCCAAGTCAATACTAACATTAGATTTTTGGTAAATTTTTCGCTTTGTGTTCTTTACTTGTGTAAAAGTTATTCGACGATTACTTATCTCCTAACTAAATACTAACATTAGAATAAATCAACAAATCAACAAATCAATTCAATTTGCCACTTAAACTATCTATCAATCAACCATGAACATCATTCATGTATAGTATAAACAACAATAATCATGTGAAGAACTTCAAAATAAATTCATATTGTAACTCAAACCAATAAAATTATTCTCTTTGTTTATCGATCCACCATCACTTTTGCTTCAAGCTCAAAACGTATCTTCTCAAACCGTAATTCTTTTCCCCCATTTTATCGCTTCCCATAGTCTCATACACTCAACTTGCTCAGATTTCGATGTATTTCACATGGATGCATCTCGCAAAATTACATATGATTGGACCAATACCATCCAATTATGAGAATCCTTAAAAGTGCTATCACAATTATTAGCTAAGAAGTCTAAAAGAGGAGGTATCCGATGAATATTATGACGTTTCACCCCATTACTTTAGAGTGTAATGAAGTCTTTCTATATAAAATAATACACTATTAGATTGAAGAGTATAGGCCTAAAAAGGTTTGAAACATTATTTCCGCTGTGACGAAGACCAATACGATGAGTAGTTCAAAACGGTTGTACAATCGATAATTGGCCAAGATATTTTACACATCCATGGGATGGAATTTGCTGCAGCTGGGTAAAGCATTATCGATATCGAGTGTCTAACACATTCACCGGTGATTTAATCTTTCACCAGCTTATCTTTTAGAATATTCAAGAGCGGAATCTTCATCGATTTGGTCTGATTTGCTAGAATTGACGTGACATCTATAATCTCTTACTCCGGTGGAGATCATCGGATACCTCCAATTGTCTCACAAGGTCTCAACCATCCTAATTAGTATACCTAATATCGACCATTGTGAACAATTGAATCAAATGGAGTTACGAGATGCGAAACTAAATGCATGTAGGTATCAATTTATGTAGAATATCGATAGCATGAGTTTCGGTCTTAATTTTTGAACCTTTGTTGGAACTCCAACATCCCATGATAGAGTGACAGATCGACAAGTAAACATTGTACAAAGAAAAGGTTACCATTCCAAAGTACCACCATCTCCATATCTTCAAGCCCCACAACAAATTCTCGTGGTTATCAAGATTATATAAGATCATTAAACATTGAAGGCCCTCCATCCTAAAGAATGAATCCATAGTTTAGATCTCAAGGTGCGGGGATCATTTGAAGGGAATGAAAGTATGATGCGGGGTGGGAACATATGACATGAGCTAGAATGAGAATGAGTAGTTGTGCTTAACTAAAACATTTAATTAAAAATAAAAATAATTTATTTAGAAAGTGAAGTTAAATTAAATTTATATTTACCTTTATTTGTATATTCAAAAGACTCCATCAACATCTTGCTCGAGTAGTATGTGTACTTTTCGATATCCTATACGAGTTATCAAAAACTCCTTAAGGATTGTTTAATGAGCTTCGTAAGCAAAATATGTTATTTCCCATCTTCGACATTCCTCTTGACCTCGCAATATAACTTCAGGGTTGGTTTCACCTCTAAGCCGATATCGATTAACAACCCGAACTAAAGCTACAAGTTTCGCAACTTATATCGGCAAACGAACATGGTTGCATTACGGTTATTCGGGTTACCGGTTTCAGTACAATTTTTTTTCATAAACTATGCTCCAATAACTCATACTCACTAAACCTGTTAGAGCATTGCTCGGTCGAACTCACAAGTGTTGCTATCTCAAGATTGTTGTCATATTTAGTTGTCAAAAATATATCTTGATTTCTAGTCTACATTTAGTAAGGTCTCGGATTAGATAGAAGTGTGTATTTGAAAATCGGATATCACTGTTTCACCGTTTGAAGGCGAAGATCAATAGGAGCTTTGGAGAACTTCAACATCAAAAGGTAAGTGAATACCGAACCACCCGTTTCTCAAGTTTTCACATCTCTATCTATGAGACATTGTCCCATGAATAAATTAAATAAGACACATGCATAACAAAAAATTTGGGTCAATTTTGTCTTAAATATTGTTCTTGAAATATGACTACTTATACTTAAGAACATTTGTTCATACTTGATGAATTTGGTTAAGAACAATTTATTGTTCATGACTTAAATTATGATTTTTAATCATTTGAAAATAGCCTGAATAAAGGACATGTGTCATTCATGTTATTCAAGAATGTTTCAATTGATTATTAGAGATATATAAAACTATTGTTAATCTTGATACAAGACAATACGCATGCCACTTCACATACCGGGAGATATGCTATAAGTCCTAGAGCATGATACATGTACCCAACACACGTACTGGCATAGCTATAGTTCGACATCGACTTTTTGGTACACACACCCGGTATCCATACCACAAAAAGTCGGTGACTCGTGAACCAGAACAGTATGCATACCGAAAGATGCAAACCGAAAAGATCTCGTTGGTTTTGATACCGAAACGGTACATGTACCCGTATGCAAACCATAAAAGATCATTGAACTCCTAAACTTGTTTGTTGTCTTAAGGTTATCCATACCCGATACACGTACCATGACAAATTCATTCACGTACAGTGTACAATACACTTAGTTACCCTATCGAATATTTTCGGATGCATCAAAATTATTTCTATGAGATAATCGGCATTTGATCAACTCTCTAAAACACTATCTAGACATTTTTGATCATACGTGTGATTCATGAAAAGTCTTAAAGTGTTATATGAAAATGGTTAAGTATATAGTTCAATTGGATAGTTTCGACAGGATTATATTCCGCGTAGAGGTTTTGTGCTTGTGGGTCAAAGTGAATATAGACATCAACTAACCTACATGAACAAGTCATTATGCACGGTTTTGTTACGGTCCATCCTAACCGTGAGTGCATATTCGATATGTTAATCTCAAGTCAAGTTTTTCATCTAATGGTGATTATTGATTGCTTGGTTCCAAAGCTATCTTAGCTTAAACCTAAATCAACCTTGATCTTGAAATTCTATAAAAGGAGAACCTTTAACAACTGGGATCTTTGAATCCTCGAAACTATTCTTGTGTGTCTTATACTTGTAAACTAAAGTCGTCCTTTCCTTCAAACCCTTCTAGGTTTAGCGACTAAAAAAACTTTACCTGGGAATTCGTGAAGCTAGGTCAAACTATCTTTATCCCGATAGTTTTTGTATCCCGATCTTGTTTTGATTGTTGAGTTTCTCACTCAAACAAGATAGATAGAAATCACAAAATATATTCGTCTCATACTTTGTGATTCCACAAGTTTTGACTTTTGAGGTGAATAATAATCTAGGATGCCCTTCAGGAGTCATAAGACTGGATTTTGAGGTTTGCTAGACTTTGTTTATTGCAATCGGTTTCCTACCTCACGTTGATCTTTGATAATAACGGAAATCACAAATAAACTTATTTGTGGGAGGTAGATTGGTTTAAAGTCTTCAATTGAGTTGAACCAACTCTTAGGACATAAAGGATGTTAGCTAAGGGAATAATTTGTGCGGAGTTCTCGCCGGTTCAAGAGGCGTAAGGAGCGTGATTGTAACTGAATTGTCATGTGACGATTTAATTCGGTCTCAAATAAATTCCAATCTAAAGTTCCGATAGTAGGCTAGTGTTTGTAGCGGTTTAATACGCTTTGGTGTTCAAGTCCTGACTAGGTCTCTGGATTTATCCCGCATTTTAGGTTTCCTCGTTAACAAAATTCGTGTCTTTGCTATATCTTTTCCGCATTATATTGTTTATCTTTATAAATCAAATATCACATGTTGTACGTTAACAATCAAACTAGATACATTCATTCTTGTTTGTTGGGTACGACTTTATTGGTTCTTGGATATTGATCTTTGGAATAATCCAAGTACTCTCACACAAAATCGTGTTCAAGGATCGCTTAATAAACTTTTTGATTGTGACAAAAAGAGATATAAACTCTTCGTATAATTCCTTAATTGAGTCTCATTAAGTTGAACTCTCGGAATTGTATTCGAGTTTAGTCCATACAGTTTTCCTAAGAAAAATTTGGTGGTGTATTCTAGTACCCCACGTTTTCAAAACCATTTTGTCATTTCCGCACCCTTAACCGGATAACATACAAATAAGTTTCTACACAAAGATCTAAACGTCATATATGGTAAACTCGCATGATTAATATACCGTTGAGTCATTCCTCAAAATTGTAGTTGTAAAATGTGGATAAGTCGTGGTTCTGGAGTTGAAATAGCGTATTTGTAGAACATGATGTTATGGGCGTGGGATGACCTAGCTATTATTGGCTCAAAGTTATTCGAACGTCTCAGTGCGAGATGAGACACTTCCCGGAATGAGCCCAGTTTGATTCTATTGTCCCCGGTTGAGACACTCGGATAATCCCCGAGATGGGATGGGCCAACTCCCAAATTTGAATGGATGCACATCCCATTTATTTCTTTGCCAGTCCCACTGTAGGGTGGAAATGGAAAAATCTACTAGTTTTCCCCCCCAACTGTCTTTGATCTGGCCCAAAAAACTATAAACTAATTCCTTTTTTGTTTTTTTTTTTGTTTTTCTAATTTGGACTCTGTTAAGAATAGCCTTAACTTAGTAGCAACTTAAAAATCCTTCCAGTTAATAAATTTTGGGCAAAAGATTAATTAGGCTAAGTCTTATGATGCTAGTTTTGCTTCTAGATTAGACAAAATGCGTTGCCTATTCTTCCCTTATGTGCTTCTCTTTCCAGATATATCTTGAATGCTAACTAGTAGCCAGGTTGTTGCGCTGTTTCATTTAGCGCAACCAAAATTCTACTTTTCGCGGAATGATTCAGCGAGATTGTTTTATTTTCTGCTCCAACGACTGAGATGGTTGCGCTGTTCCATTCAGCGCGATCAAATTCTACTTTCCGTGGAATGGTTCAGCGTATCTAGATGCTAGATTAGAATGGCCATAAGTCTTAGATGGGTATTCTAGCTTAAGCCTTAAGCATACGGGCTTCAATAAACTGACGTTCAGAGAGACGAGTTTCCTTCTTCCCACCCCTTCTCCTTGAATCCCTTTTTAACTCTCACTCCGAAATGCTCACCCAAATCATCGTTCTTAGATTCGTCGCTTAGGCTAAGTCCTATGGGCTAGATTGAGCTGCTAGATTGGCCAAAAAGTGTTGCAAACCAAGAAAAAAGTGTGGGAAAAAAGTTAACACTGTCTACTTCTCTCTCCTAGCAAGTGCTCGCAGTTCAACTAGCAAATGAGATTGAAATCTTTGAATCATTCAAATGTTTAAAAAGTGATCTCACCGCCTGAACAATTCAACGCTTGAGAGAAGTTTTTTTGTTTTTTTCGTTATTTCAAAGTAGAATTTAAGCCACCAATTTTTTTTTATTATGTGGGTCCTACTAAACTCAACAGTATCCACATTTTCTTGTTATTTTGTGGAGACTAAATATGCTGTTGGGATTCATCCTTATCTTCTGCGTGAAATTTTGAAACCGCCTTTGTTGGAATGAATGATTTAAGTTTACATCACGGCGGTAGTAATTGCGTGATAGTTTCAACAGGTTAATTTTTTTTTTTAAAGCGTTCTTTCATTTAGCGCTGTGGATGTAGCGCAGTACTATTCAAACCAAATTGTTCCATTCAAATGACTATCTGCTAGATTCGCCATCCCATAGGACTTAGGAGGTTGCCCATGCTGACATGGATTGCCAATCTAGCTGCTAGATAGCCCATAGGACTTAGCCTTAATCTATCTTCGTAACCCTAAACGCTAACTATAATCTTGTTCCTATGGCAATAGCAGTTGAACTCCACTCCTCAAAATCTCGTCGTATAGTCCCTACAATACATACAGGACATAAAGCAAACAGGTATTTTAATTTGTGATTTCAGGATTTAATTTTACTGTCATCATATTTAAGCAATCTTACCGTCCCTATGGAGGTTTCTATTGCAATGTTACTGTCATGAATATCCATCAGTGAAGGCAGCAATAGAACTGAAGTCTGAACATGAGCGAGAAACACTGTAAATTGGAATTTACTTAACGTTTACTGTCATGAATATCCATCTGTTGTTGTATATATCTTTGGGGGTTCTGGGTTCATGCCTTGAACATGAAATTCTATTTCTATGATATTGATTTGGAGATTAAGTTGATGATGCGAATTTAGTATTTTTGAGGAACCGATTTCTTGTTTCAACTGTTATCTGTTACAATTAGGTTATGAATAACTGATTAGGATATCGAAACAACTACACATTTGATATCCTTCTTCTATTACTGAGATTAATTTGCTGTTACTACACCTGGATCTTGTGGCTTTGAGCTGAATTGATTGGAGAAGAAGAAATTCAGAGGTGAAAAGAAGGGATGTGGCTGTGCATCGTTAAGTGTTGGGGCACTGTCACATTAATCAGCTCATACTAGCAGAACTCCATGTCACTTGGTAGTGTTTGATTTATTCATTCTTTTTTTGTTTGATGCAGGTGTTAGCTATTCTGATTCCTATGTTAGATTCTCTAGGTGAACCTTAGATCAATGTTGCATTAATACTTGGTTGTTACTTGTTTACCGTGTCTTATTCAATATCTTCGCATATTCATAAGATCTGCTAATTCAATGAGTCTTGCAATGAAATTTTGACAAAAGTCATTGCCTTGAAGTCCATGTTAAACCAATATATCGCTCCTACAAAGTTAATTTTTTTGAGTATATTATTCAATATTCATTCTAAAGGACTCGTTAGCTCAAAATGGTAAGAGCGCTCAAACCTCTAAGGTTTGTAGAGGTCCTAGAGGATGATGGTTCGAATCCATCTGGGTCGTTATCTATTTTGTGGTTTTGTGCTTAGTTTGAATTCTGTAGCCATCTGAAAATTCATCTGTATTACACCCAAGTTTTGTAAATTGAACGGAAGTAAGAGAGAGACTGAAATACAGTGAAATACTTGGTTGTATATTGTTATCCTTTCTAAGCTGCTTTGTCTTCTGAAACCTCTTAGATGCCCTTGTTCCACATATTACTTTTAGCAGTAGTTTCCTTGGTTTCATTAACTTCACCTTCATCTTGTTTCCTTGTTATATGTCGGTAAATTACATGTTGATCGATTCGATGGCCCAATTCGACCCATGAATCTTGCTTGGTTTCTCTTAGGTGTATGACTGTGCATCTTCAACAATCCGCCATCAACCACCGTTCTTTAGCATGAAGCCGCTGCTTTAAGACACTGCTCATCCATTTCTTATCGATCTTTCGAAACTTTTTTTTATAGTTCTTGTTGTGATTAATAATTGAGAAATCTGGATAATTAACCCAGGATGCTCGAAGACAATGAGGAGGGTCAATATGTAATCGTATACTGTATCTAGGAAATGAAATAAAAACAATGGATACTTAACACCACTAAATAACCAAGACCAGAATTAAAACAATGGATAAGTTTTCTGCAACTCTGATTGACGACCATCACATCATTTGCTCCAAGGCGCAATGAGACGTTGAACCCGGCAATGTACATTATAGTGGCGTTAGTTTGGTTTCGATTCCTTGAGCCCTGATTTTCGACTTAAATATATTTTCTCATTTACGGATCAGGAGCATCTTCTCATCCATGGAGATGAGATGTACAATGTGACGGAAATTTAACCCAATTGTAGACGTTTTAGCACCTGTGCAATTGGCTCAACTTCTTTTAACTCTCACCTACGACTTAACACTGTCATATTTTGTAATTTACGGATGGAGATCATCTTCTCTTCGACGTGAAAGCTGGAGAAGAGATGTTGAAGGAAAGGTTTTAGATTTATGCAAATTGGTTCAATCTCCTTCAGCTTGTACCTACGAGCTTAACAGGTTCATATTGTCTCGATGTTAAAGTTGGAAATGAGATGTTGGAGGAAATTGAACCCAACTGCTCACATCATATCAGTGTGCAATTGGTTCAATTTCCTTCAACTCTCATTTACAGATTCAACATGCTCATATTTTCTCATTTACAGACAGGCATCATCTTCTCTTCGACGTGAAAGTTGGAAATAAGATGTTGGAGGAAATTGAACCCAACTGCAGGTAGGCATTGTGCAATTAGTTCAATTTCCTCCAGCTCTCATTTACGACTTGAACGTGTTCATATATTCTCATAGATTGACATCCTCTTCTTTCCAAAACATAACTGCACACAACTGGTTCAATTTCCTTCAACTCTCACTTGCAACTTAACACATTATTGTTTTCACTTCCCATTCCTATTTGTTGTTTATAGTAAATGCTAGATGTAAGATATTGGAGAAAACTAAATTGAAACGCCGAAAAGAGTAATATTAATCAATTTAGTCTTCTCCAATTCTTACTTCAAACATTGACATCCTTCTTTTGCTCATACATGTAAATTGTAGATGAGATGCTGGAGGAAACTAAACCCAACTGCACACATTTTAGCAGTGTGCAACTGGTTCAGCTTCCTTCAACTCTCACTTACGACTCAATGAACACTCTCATGTTTTCGCTTTTTTATTTATTTTTGTTGTGTTTTTGCAAATTCTTACTTCCAGCATCAACATTCTCCTTTGTTCTCATTCATGAAAGCTGGAGGTGAGATGTTGGAGGAAATGAACCACATTTAAGTCGACTGCCCCTTAATATTGGTTCAGTTCCCTACAACTCTCACTTTCAACTTTAAAAATACTCGTCTTTATTGCTTGCATTGAGCAAACTCATAATGCTAACTATTTATAAGCCCTAAAAGTCTAAAACAACAATAACTATCACACATTTCAGAAGGCAAAGCAAAACTACAAGTTTCTGGAGAGGAGAAAACTAAAAGAAGACACGGGAAAAGCATGTTAGTATCCTTTCACTGGAAAATGCTCAAAAAGGACAGTTTCTGTTTTATTTTGGGGCATTTTGTCACCTTAGGCTACTAATGTTTTCAACATGGCTGCATTAGTCTTTCAAGCCTGCTGTATGTGGGTTACTAGTTTTTCTGTTGTCACCAAATTTGCATCGGCTTATCACGTGGAAGCAGCATATGATCTGGGCCAGCTGCGGAAGTATGCGTATTTCTAGAACCCTAATTTGGGGCATACAAAAAAATTTGGGAGAATACAAGATATGATGGCACCCAATGCAAAATTATAAGGGCTGCCATAATGATGCTTAAGTTACTATAATACCCCTGCCTAGTTTAAATTACATTACTACCCTTCCACTTAATTAAATTCTAATCCTAAAACTCTCCCACTAATTAACCCATCCCCTAATTAACTAACCACCCACTAATTAACTCACTAACCATTACTAATTAACCCTTCTCTCACACTCTTCTTCTCATCTTCTTCTCCAAAAACACAAACAAAATTCTGAAAATTTCTTTGTTCGATTAAGTTCTCGATTAAACAAATTAATGGCACCTCGTGTTAAGCGATGCCCTAGAAATATGGTGCCGAATCCTGGTGTTGCTTCTGTAGCATCTCAATCTAGGGTTTTTGGAAAAGATGGTGATGAAGAGGATAGTGGATTGATTGGTGTTGGAGAGCGAGAAATAGAGCCTGATTCTTTAAAATTGCACATAGAAAGGTATTTCCCACAAACCCATTGCTTGGTTTTTCGTATTTCGTTGATTTCTGACATGTAATCGATGATTCCTCTGGGTTTTGGAAGTTCCAGAGTAGTGTCCTTACTGAAATTTAGCAATTAAACTTTTTTTTTTACGTTTATTTAAGAACAGTTCGCTTTTATGTTTTGAAAATCGATTGCGCCAACCTTTGTGTTCGGCTTATAATATTTTTGTATGATAATGCGCGAATCATAGTTACATTGTTCTACTCATTTTGATAAATATCGAATGTGCCGAACTTTACTCTCCGTGTATGGCCAATAGTTTCCTATAAACTTGTCCATTTATAGGTGACTTATCACATTGTTTAGTAGAGTCATATTTATTTAGTTTGGAAAATTAATTAAGGTGTATCATTTGTTTTAGCACCCATCCGGAAAATTCAAAGAAAGCTTAAAAGGAGAACAATGGAAGTGACTCCTTCTAATTCAAGAACTCCCAAACCTCGAGGTGGTGGCACCAAAAACTTGCATGCGCAGGAAATGGCGAAATGACACGGGTGGATGTTTGCCTGTAGAACAAGAGGTTGATAATGATGAAAATAAGGGTGTAGTATGAGGTGATGATGAAGATGGTGGTGGAGGGGGAGGACGGGATGATGAATATGGTGGTGATCGCGAACCTCTAACTTGATTTTTCTTCTCAAAATTGATGCATGTCGCTTTAGACCTTTGGATGTATTTTTTATGATGTGGAAGATATTATGAATGATAAAATGTGGTGTAAAGAGATGATAAAGATTGAAAGATCTCTTCTTAAGGATGTTCTTATATTGAGCTCTCAAAGTTAGGCTTTAGAATCCTTCCGAAACCGTTTCTCCTTGAGATATAAGTCAATTTTTGCCCCATCACAAAGGTCGTTCCGGCTAATACCTTGCCAACCTTTCCCACGAACTCGACAAATGAAATTTACCCTGGTGGTTGTCAGGTTCGGCTGACTCGATTAGATTACTTTTAAGCCGAACTTAACTCTGTAAACACTTCGAAAATCTTGCTTTGTAAGCTCCAGGTTCGGCTAACTCGTGATGATGAGTTATCAGCCGAACTTATCTTTGTACTCTCAAGTTTTTAGATTTTATTTTGGCCATAACTTCTTCGTCCGATGTCGGAATGGCCTCATTCTTTTTGCGTTGTTTTCGTCTTTTCATTCTCTTGAAGATGACGATAATATATCATTGATTTGAATGAGTTTAATTTGGACGTTGATGTTCTCCATTAGTAGACTTCACTATCGTTTGGGGTTAGGTTCGGCTCATTCGCAATACTATTTGAAAGCCGATCTTTGAAGTTCGGCTCATTAGGACATCCTAATTAAGCAGAACCATGGAATTTATTTGGTGGGAAAATAATTCTATGAAAATTCGGCTTATAAAGAATTCAATCGTACAAACCGAACCGTGCTTATTTATCAAGGTTCGGCATACAAATTATCTGCATTAACCTAACTCATTGCGCGTCGAATTACATACAAAAATCAAAACTTTTGGTGAATTCAAGCTACAAAACGGACATTAAACAACGTCTACAACCATACCTATGTATTATTAGCATTGGGTTCCTCATCCATGTACTCATCTTCGGATTTGGCTCCAAAAGTCATCATCTTAAGCTTGAGAAAAAGTTGAGTTTGAGATTGAGTTTGGGTAAAATCATTTTCATAATCCAACAAATAAGCCATCTCCGGATCTCCATCGTAATTGATATGTTAGCTTTACGTGATGAAGATTCACCTTTCTCACTCGAATTTGTATCACACATCTCTCAATAATCACAAAGATCAAAAAGAATTTTTTTTTCCTCCTCCTCTCCTTCTTCTTTCCTCCTTCTTCTTTGTCTAAAATAAGTCACTAATTATCTTTAAAAAATAATTATTATCCTAAATTAACACTAAACTAACTACAATCATTAACAACTAATTAATCAGATTAACACTAATTTAACACTAACCTCATAAAGGTATTTTCGCATTTTTGAAAAGAGGGGGATAAGGGCCACCCTAAAAATACTATTAGCCCCCTTTTTTTTGTCTTATTCCATATGCCCCCAAATTTTTTTGTATGCCCCAAATTAGCCTGGCACTTTTAGGGGCGACCCCGAAAGAATTAGGGGCGACACTAAAAGACAAAAAAGGTCACCCAAACGTAAATCTAAGCTACCCCTTATCTTCGATTTTTCGAAATGGCCAATATGCCATTATATAATCGGTAGCCAACACCATAATCGGTAGGTAAACATACAATCGGTAGGTTAAATTAAACTATACCTACCGATTATTGTGTAGATACTTCGGCTAATAATCTGTTTTATAATCGGTAGGTTATCCAACTTGTAAGACTACCGATTATAAGGATCCCCATATTCAGCCATGGCCAAATTCCATTGGTTTTGAGGGGTGCGGAGCCAACCATAACCACTTGGCTTGAGTCAGGATGTAGCCATAATCGGAAGATAAATAGATTACATAAACTACCGATTGTAAGTTGCCCCAAAATGAGTTTTTTCTAAAATCCTTCACATAATGAATTTTGAAATCTACCATAATCGGTAGGGTATATAATTATATAACCCACCGATTATAACGAGCCTCAGATCCAACCTTTGCCATATTTCATAGGTTTTGAGTGTACACAGCCAGCCATAACCACTTGGTTTGCGTTTTGGATGCAGCCATAATCGGGAGTTAAATATATTACCAACCCATCCGATTATGGGTTGCCCCAAAATGAGTTTTTTCTAAAATCCTTCATGTGATGAATTTTGAAATCTACCATAATCGGCAGAGTTAACAACTTAAAAACCTACCGATTATAAGGAGCCCCAGATCGAACCCTTGCCAAATTCCATAGGTTTTGAGTGTACGAGCTGGGCATAACCATGTGGTTCGTGATTTGGATGTAGCCATAATCGGAGTTCAATATATTACTGCACCCTCCGATTATGGTGTTGTTTGGTTACAGAAACCATAGTTGTTTTTTAGTATAATAATCGGACATTAACGAAACCACAAACCTCCGATTACAAATATTCGGTAGTCAATGTGCTCAATTACTTTCCGATTATGGTGTTGTTTGGTTACAGAGAACAAATTTTTTTTACATATAACAGTCGGAAGGAACATTACAAATAAACCTACCGATTATTGTTATTCGGAAGTGAAGGTGCACATTTACCTTCCGATTGTGGTGTTGTTTGGATACAGAAGACAGGTTTTCTTTACACATGATAATCGGAGAGAAAAGTATATTACCAATCCTCCGATTCTGACCAAATATTTTGCACAATCCCCAGAATCGGTAGGTTAATAACTTATAACCCTACCAATTCCCGACTAAAAATTGGAACATCCCTTAATCGGTAGGTTAATATATAAACTTATCTTCCGATTGTGTTCCAAAATTCAACACTTTCATGTCTCTTCATGTGATTCGCTTAAGAGTCATCGTTAAATGCATAAAATGTGTAAAATAACTATTCTTAATCCATAAACATAACGAAACAACTAATATTCCGACACAAACTTTTAAAACGACATAATCCGACATAATCCAACATAAACAAAGTTATCCATAAAGTTAACGAAAACATCGAGAGTTTACAACATCGAAAGTTTATTTGTTCCTTTTTGCTTTGATTTTGCGAACTTTACCACCTCTACGACTTGGACCAAAGATCATCATTGGTTTCATCAACTTGAGTGCTCGATGACGCCTTGAGTTCTTTTGTTCACCTTGGTTGTAGGTTTCTTTTGCAATTTTTCCCCGAACTGAGATGCATACTCCTCATTGTCAACGTTGTGAATCAACTGTTTGTGTTTTTTATCTTCTCAATTGAAACAGGCTCTCCGGACTTTATACAATCAGTGCACCATTTCGACAAATGCTTGAACTGTTCACTTTGCTTTAAAACATAGCATACCATCAAACGGTTATTACTCTATTTTGACCCATAATATTAAACTAAATTAACAAAACAATACGTACCAATCTATCAAAACCCGCATGCTTCTCTTTGAGGATACTCTTGTACGAAGCTGGCTTTGCTTTAAGATCACGGATTACACGAACATGAGAAACATTGCGGTACCAATCCATGTAGTTGGGAGCATTTTCAAAACCTTGGTTGGCTGCCCTTCCTTGGTTGATCAAGTAATGCGCCCTTCTATCCCTATGGAATTTACAGATGGTGAACCCTTGTGAACCACCGTGATAGAATCTTTATCCGGACTCGCAGTGCTCCGAACCAAAGTGAAATTGCCATGGATTTCCTCCTTTGGTATAACTTGTACAAAACCGTGTTGTCGCATCACCCTTGAGGCATTGTACATCACATATCCCGTGGGGTGCCACAACGGTCCAAAATAAAGTGCCAAATCGGACCGACCCGCGATATGTCCAAAGAGCTCGGCCTTCCTTGTATGGATCAAAGCATACGTCTTGGGCATTAAGTGAGTCCAAAATCTCCCTCAAACGAATCAACCGATGCTCCTTCGTCCTAGAATGGTTGTCATCGAAGACGTACTTTCTTCCTATAGGGTCACCTTTCTCCCACGCCGGGTTTTCAATGGCCAATCCCAAGATAGGGAAGTGGACGTAGATCCAAGTCTATAATGTCATTTTTGCAAGTATTAGGAAATTGATTCTTCAATAGTATAAAAAAAAAAAAAAAAAAAAACCAAGTATGTGGAGTTAATAAACAATATCTCGTAGCAGACTCACGTTCCGGCCACTTGGCTAATTCCAACCCTCGACGCCTTTCTCAACTCTTCCATCAACCACGCATGGCATGCCGTGCCCCAAGAGTACTCATGCACTTTATCGAGAGGATCCGTAAGTTGTAAAAGGTTGGCGTCGACCCGATTGCCACTGGTATTGGGGAAAATGACACATCCCAATACACATAGGAGATATGCGGTGGTCGCGTGGTTGACTTGCTCGTCCGTTAAAGTTCCTTTCTCTTCTTTTTCCTTGGTGCCCTTGAACATATCCATCGAGTACCCATGTTGAACTGTCTAGTTCTATACTTCATGCATCTTTTGAACTCGATTGTTGATGTTTCTTTATCCCAACCCAAACACTTCTTAGTCGTATCATAAAGATTCCTCCATTCCAATCGCTTAGTGAACTCGGCCCTAACACCCTTGCCATGGACGGGGAGTTTAAGAATCTGCTCAACATCATCTCAAGTTATCGTCATCTCCCCAAACGGCATATGGAAGGTGTCGGTCTCGGGATAAAGTCTCTCCACAAACGCCCGATATAGCCACCGGTCATGTTCCAACATTGAGTTCTCCGCAGATTGGCCAACCCCGACCCGCAATAATGGTCTTGAACCTTTCACATTCATCCTCCAAAGGCCAATCTAGCATTTTTGTTGGTGCGGCGGTGGCCGCTTTGAGTAAACGAACCGCATCGGAATGATACTATTAAACACATGACAAGTTAAAAAATAAAATTAGAATAACCTAAAACTACAACCCTTAAAAGTATTACGGAGAAAAACATAATAAGTTAATAAAATGGATACAATCATTACCTCAGTTTCATATATTTCTCTGGCCCCAAGATTCTTTGTATCCAAATAACAATTGTCCCCCATCCTCCGGCAGCCCAAGGATTACACCTTCGGAATATCCTTCACCTTCGCCTCATCTCTCGACAAGGTGTTTCGCTTTCTTTCGAGGAGGATTTTTCTTTTCGGCTTGTCCTACTTCTTCTACTTGTTCAATTTCTCGGTTGTGATGGTGGAGCACTTGGTTGAACACCTTCTTGGATTGGTTGTGATAGAGAGGCACTGGGTTGAACAGCTTCTTGGATTGGTTGTGATTGAGAGGCACTTGGTTGAACACCTTCTTGGATTGGTTGTGATTGAGAGGCACTTGGTTGAACACCGATTGAACTGGTTCGATTGAGGGGCACTAGGTTGAACAGCTTCTTGGCTTGCTTGTTGAGTTCCAACTTGACCACTTGAAGCGGCGTTAGCAGTCCTAGCTCTCCTTGCACTAGGCAGTCGTGGTTCGACGCCTATCTTTCCTTGCACTAGCCGAGACAATTGCATATTGGATGTTTTTACCTCGCCTATCCCTAAACAACAAAAAAAAAGTACAACAAAGTTATGAAACTAAATATTCGGTTGGTTGATTTAACAAATTGCCTCCGATTATTCACAATCGTAAGTATCAACACCTAAAGCTACCGAATACGTATAATCGGAAACAAAATAAACTTTTTGGTGTTCGAATATGTTTATCTACACACAATAATCGGAATCTAAAGTTCAACATAACCCTCCAAATTCCACACAATCGGAAGCCTAACAAAACTAATGTCTACCGAATATGTGTCTCTTTGTATCCAGAAACAAATCAAGTTGTTAGCCTAAACAATCGGAAAGATATTACAGAATATATCACCCGATTATTGCGTCTCTAATACTTGTTCTTCCCTAGTATATTCGGAAGGAAAAATCACAATTAGCTTCCGATTATGATCGATTTAGGCCTCGGTAATGAAAAACGTTATATAATCGGTAGGATACCAAAATTTTTAACACCCGAATATGACAAATTTTCTCGTGAAATGAAGAGTTCGACCACAATCGGAAGTTTATAACAATACCTAACCTACCGATTCTGGGTAATAACCGAAAACCCTAAAAAAAATAAACATGGATTCGTCCAATTGAAGCAATATAAACCAAATTAATGGTAGAATCTTACCTAATCGGCGCCATTTGAAGTTGCCCGAGAGTTTGGCTATCAAGTATCGCCTACTTCATCGTCTTCGTGTTCTTTGGGTTCGTGAGTTAAAACCTCTTTATTACGGGCATGCAATCCAATATTCGGATCCTCACCGCTCACTACGTTTTTGGTTCGAGCTTTCTTACGTTCCGTTTCTTTCATCTTTATAGAGAATAATCGACGATGATTCGATTCGACGATGAATGATGTATAGCGAGGAGAGGGGGAGAGTTTTCCTCTCTGCAATCGGAAGGAAAGAGGAGAAGAGGAGTTGAAGTTGAAGTTGAAAAGAAAATGAAATGAATTTGAATTTAGGTCGACTTTGGTTTTATCTGTCAAACGGTTATTAATCAATAGGTAATACCACCTAATTATATACTGATTGTTGAGTAGCCCAAAATCGGTAGAGTGGGTTACTTATAACCCACCGATTATTGGAAGCCCCAAATTGAGCATTGGCCAAATTCCCTAGGTTTTGAGGGGTGCAGAGCCGACCATAACCATGTGGTTCGTGATTTGGATGTAGCCATAATCGTAAGCCAAATAGGCAACCTCCCGATTATAGGTTGCCCCAAAATGAGTTTTTTCTAAAATCCTTCATTGTAGAAAATTTGAAATCTACCATAATCGGTAGTCTACTCAACTTAATAAACTACCGATTGTAAGGAGCCCCGGATCGAACCCTTGCCAAAATCCATAGGTTAAGAGGGTACAAAGCCAGGCCTAACCATGTGGTTCGTGATTTGGATGTAGCCACAATCGTACGGAAGATAGGTTCCAAAACCTACCGATTATAGGTTGCCCCTAAATGAGTTTTTTCTAAAATCCTTATTTCCACACCCACCTAAAATTGAACCAAAGATTTGAAGTCACTCATTTTATTGAATCGAAAAAACATACATGTAGTTGAAATAAAATAGAAGTAAAACACATAAAATTGTTCAATACATCGCCCTAGGGATTCTCTACGAGTTTAATTATATTGGGCGGGTTGTCATTCAACTTCCTCCAAGAGAGTGTAGCAGGTCCTCGTGCGAAAAACTCATGACCGTACCTTAATTCGTATTGGCTCCACCCAAAGTATACTGGGAAAACAATTTTTAAATAAGTTAGCGTTGTTGAATAATCATAACCAAATAAATAATTTTTGATGAGAGGCCTATTGATTCACAAACTTACTCTACTCATTCGGTCTTCGTTTGGCATAGCGTCCTTACGAGCTTTCAATTCGTTTCTCACAGATACGCATTCATTGTATAAATATGCGTACCTTTCCCTTATTTCTGGGAGCGTCCTCCTATAACGATTTCCGCTTAGTGCTTTAAAAACCTTAAACACCCGTTTCCACCAAGCATTGGTGTTTTGATCATGCCCAAAGTAAGGCCCTCTTGTTGGGTCTTCGTTCTTTAGTCACCCATTGCGCTTCCTCAACGGAGTGCTTTGTGAGAGTGGTGTGTGCTCGACAATAATAGCAACATCTTCTAGATTATTGAACGGAGTTGGAGCCATTTTTAGTGTTCCAAAGTGATGGGTAACTGATTTAGGAAGATTGAAAGTGATGGGTGAATAAGTTTGGTAGAGATAGGTCTCTATTTATAGCAAAAAAGTACCCAACGGCTAGTTTTTTTTTTTAAAAAAAAAGGTTACTTCAAAATAATCGGAGGTTTGTCAATATGTATTATCTACCGATTGTGTTTGGTTTTCGAGGCACGGCTAGTTTATTTTGAACGAACTAGCCGTTGGAGTATAATCGGTAGTTAGATCAACAATTAAAACTTCCGATTTTCATAAATATTTTGAAATTCATAACAATATCACCTACATTTTTTTGCAGGTAGTTGGAGTATAATCGGTAGCTAATACACTTACGATTATACAGTTGCCCCAAATTTAGTTTTTGCAGAAATGGCATTTTTTTCGAATTTGGGAAGTAGAATAATCGGTAGTGAATAAGACTTCCGATTATAAAGTTGCCCCAAATTTCTTTCTTGGCGAAATCACCAATTTTGGGAATTTAGGATCTACTATAATCGGTAGTCTCGTGAGGTTATTTCACTTCCGATTGTTATAGAAGCTTTGATGTGTGTTTGGCACAAAATCGATATTAATCGGTAGTATAATATCGTTACTAAGCTTCCGATTTATTTATAATAATCGGGCACAAAATAGCTTCCGATTGTGTAAGGGCATTAACGTATTCTCCGTGTTTTTGGACATCCCTTAACGGTGTATATGGGTTGGGAATAAAAAAGTCGCCCCTAATTCTTTCGGGGTCGCCCCTAAAAGTGCCAGGCAAATTAGTGTTCTATTTCTAGGTGGTAAAGGAAAAGTTGGTATTTTGTTGAACTGTCAAAGATGGTCCAGTGACTCCAATCTTTGTTTTTATATGAAAATGGCTCTCCCTCCCCTGGCTTTAGCCTTTCATCTTTATTGGTTCATGGTTCCTTAAACAAGCTTTGAACTATTGTACTAGTGATTGCAACATTCACAGACTAATTGCAGAGAAAAATTATATTCAAATATTTTGAAGTCCAAAATATATTCTGAAAAAGAAAGATTTCGTAACTAGCAAATGAGGAAAACCACTCCTGATTAGCGTTTGTGAGAAAAACCACTCCTGATCTTGTCACTAGCAATTGCAGACCCCATGACAAGCAATTGCATATAACACCAACTTTACATTTGCATCCTATTTGTGTAGTCTAAATTCTTCTGCTGCGGTAGAATTACTTAATCGTTAAAAGTCCTCTGCAGCTGCATAATAACTAGTTCTTTGCAGCAGCATAATTACTTCACCGCAGTTGACGCCAAAGGCAAAAATGATACTTAGCCAAGGCCGTGGTGTGTCGTATAAAACAGTCATATTTTAAATCATAGTTTTGGAATTAACACTATCAGGTTAGTTGTACACTAATATATCCAAGGGGGGTGGAAATGCATGGATATTCTACTGTTACACAACATTCTAAAGCTTGTAGTTGACTAACACCTTCAATCAAAATAATTACACGAATTTAAAGAACCGACTAATGCAGTCAATAAATCATAACTTGATTAACACCTTCAATCAAAATAATTACACGAATTTAAGGCGATAGATTAAGTTTCTACTGCGTACTTTGTATTGCTCAATCTTCATTCCTCACAATCTTATTGGCAGAATAGTAATACTCCTAGTATTTACAGAGGTGGACATACAATCCCACCAAGTCTAATTTTCCAAAATTTCCTTATGATATGACTTAGAACTTACTGCTGACAAAGTAAAATGGTCCAAACTAGGCACCCAATTGGCAAAATTAGCTACTACTCAAACCTGAAATTTTACCTTAACCTTTTTTTTGACCGGCAATTGATTTTCATTTGAAACCAAATCAAGCTGTTCTCGTGACACCTTCACGAAATATGCAAGTGCTTGATCAAACAATGGAGATCCTGGTTGAAGTCTGCAAATACGCTCAATCCCCATCTGTTGAATACTGTTTTTCTCTGGACCTTCTAACCAGCCAACCACAAATGCACAAGCACAACTCTCTGCTCCTCCTTTACGTTTGTGACGTTTGCGGTCAATCTGTTAACAACGCATATAATATATTTTATCAAATACTAGCATTCCCCAAAATCAGATACCATTTCCAAGGTATAATGTAATGAATAAAGTAGGTAATGTTCTCGGGTGGATACCAGATGTTTGATTCAATAAATTTACAACTAGACCCATCTGGCCATCTCATTCTCTTCTAGTAGACTACCACCACCCAGAACCTAAAACACATTTCTAAGAGATCAAAGAAATTGCACTGAACCTACACAAGAATCAAAACCCTAAAACACTAAACGCATGTTATAGAGTCAGATAAATGAAGATTCAACTGACCCAAAAACGCTGAATGAAAACATACATTGTGGATATAAAACAAAAGCAAACAATGAATCAGTCATTGACTCACTCACCGATTCAAAAACACAAAACTAAAATCAAACCACAAAATATAACTTAATCAACCCACAAATCAACTCATTAACGTATCACCACCACAACCAGAACCTAAAACCCTAACTTAAAAACACATGCAGAAGAAACGAAAAACAATAAATCGGTCACTGAGTCAACTTACCGATTCAATTACTCCATCATAGAACTTTTTATCCTCATCGCCTTGATCAAGCAATGCACAAACCATCAATCCACGACTCACATCAGAACACTCTTCATCCTGTAGCTGAACACAAGCTGGTCGGAATCTGTTTAAGAAATCATCCAGTTCTTTGACAGTTTTAAAATCTTTGGCACTAAACTTCTCATCATCTTCTTTATCGAACCCAGCAAATCTTACAGTCAGGATATTCTTCGTCTTGCTTAGAGATAACTTGCCAACAGTGTACCAGGCGTCATCTTTGGTGGAACGGAAATCTAGGTTTCGATTGGGTTTTCTGCGAAGAGCCATTTTTTTTGCCCTAGAAATTTCTTCTGCGGAGAGAAAATATAAGAAAGGGAAAAAGCAAATATGAGATGGTGTTATGGTTGGTGGAGCAGAAAAAGTTTCTGAAAATTTTCACACGATAATTGTACGGGACAAATGAGAAATGATTGACGTGTCCAAAAATCCAAATAACAGTATTAATAAACACTTAACCTACACCACTACTTGTTATCCTACACTGCATTACAGCCTTGTTAGCTGCACGCTGCTAATGTGAGAAAGACGTTTGATTTTTTTTTTTTTGGATGAGGGTGTCCACATTTTGGCGCAAATCATGGTTCCGATTATTTTTCAGGATAGTAAGAGACAGCGAAAACTTGTGTATTTGCATTTCCATAATAAGATTTTGGACTCCCCTGTCCATTAGCTATGAAATCCTGTAATAAAATCCTCATATATTTGTACTTTTGGAAATTTGCAGTATTATATATACCTATAAAATGTGAAATTTCAAAGTTTAGTGCATGTTTAGTTCATTTATCACTAGTATAGGGCACATGCTAACGCACGTGTTATTTGCAGTCGGCATTTCATACTTTTGTATTGTTACACTTTGGTCACACTTTAAGGTTCACCTTAATGTACTTGCTTCATAAGGCCGAACTCATCACAGAAGTAAAAGACAAATATTGGCAACTCGATCGGGAAAATTTCACAATATTAAAAGAAAAAAATAGTTTCAAAAATATCACCTACATAAACATGAATTGACTTGCTGTAGTGGTAAAATTATCTAGTAAATACAACAATGCGATGAGAGGAGCTTTCATCGTACGCCTTTCATTTATTATTGGCCTTTCTCAGTTCCAGAGGAAATTAAGCAACTGTACGGCTAATGCGATGAAAGTGCTTATCTGAATGTGAACTTTTGTCATTGCTCTGACGGAGTCCAATCTTCAAATTCTTAGTGGATATAGGTGGAACTATAAATTACATAGACAGGGGCGTAAGATGAAGCAGAATAGCCTTTAACATGAGAGAATTTTTTAAAATTAAATTTCAAGAATCCAATGTGATGGATTTTATGACTTACCTGCCGTCGAAGGAGTATCTGAAATGGACCAAATGGTCTTATCACCCATGTAACTCCTGAGCGTCAAGTCAAGGAAAATCAACAGATGGAGCAAATCCTTTAAACAAAACCAAAAACCATCTCATGTATTAAGCGTCGACCCAAGTTGATCAGATGGGTGCTAGGGAACCCAATGTAAAGGACTACTTATTACTCAAAAGTGAGAAGAAAAGCTAGTGTTAAGCAAGACTGTAAGGATATCTTCATATAAAACGAAACTATATATTTAAGAGAAGAACAGGAAAAAGACAAATACAATCAGCAACGTAATATATGAAGTTGCAAGAAGACCAAACATTTCTGACATTCCCTGTCAAAATGAGACAAATGCATAGATCGGAAAATAATACCTTGCTGCAAAAATGGAGCCCGATCTAGACAATTGCATTCGCCTTTGCAGATATACTCTCTTGTCTAAATCTTGCTCCCATTATACCCGTCTTTAATCAATCATCAGTTCTTCTCCAGCAAGGGAAAGGAAAATGATACTTATTGCTCCCTTCTTGAGCTTGTCTGGTTTACTGTTTAAGAGATGAAAAACAATTAAAGTAAAAATCATATTCAGACAGTATCTATAGAACACATACACCGCACGGAAGAGTTATAAATTCTGCCTTCAGAAAACTACTTGCACCGAAATATCGTAAATCATAACGAAATGTTTCTTCACAACCAGAACAGAGATTTTTCTAATAGTATAAAACGAAGTAAACATGTGCAAAATCAGTCGATGAGTAAATGTATAACGCCATACCTTATCATTGTAGCTGTAACTGATAATAAATGGCATCACTACCCCAAAGATGAATGAACCTGTAAAGAAAACATAAAGCATTCTGATATTTAATTGCTTGATATCAGTGGGTAGTTTCTAATCACATTGAATTACAATCTGAACTTTCTATTGTGATATACCTTTGGGAGCGTCGCAGCCGAGATTGACATTCTCCTCAGCTTCTTCCATTGTATCTGAATATTAAATGACCAAAACAAAAGTCACTGATGATTTCCCTTCAAATTAATGATTTGGGTTCAGTTGACATCCAGGAAATGTAAGAAAAATAATTCTTTTGTATAATCTCAACTTCGAGCAGTAACTAAGAACTTTTAAAGAAGAAAGAGATGGTAAAAAAAGTGACAAAATAGGAATTCCTTACAGTGCGTTTGTCACCAGTAAGTTCAACTTACTGGTGCTTCTCTTGCTAATTATAAGTTGTTTCTGTCATTCCCTGTGCAATATCATCAGAGACCTTATTAAGAACATACGTTAAGAATTCCCTGCGATCATAGCAACTCATTTTTACCATTACCAATAAAAGCAAACTACCCCTAAATAATCAAAAAAAAAAAAAAAATCCACCCAACAAATTATCGAACACTTCATGGGCACTCACACATTTCACATACAAACAATGGATTGAATCATAAAAATCAAATAAAGATACTTCAAATTATCACTAAAAAACAAAGTTGCAGCAAAGCATCCCTTTGCAGAATGTAAAACGCATATACAAAGACACCAAAACATCTCACATAAATCAAAGTAGAGAAAGATATAGAAAGTGAAGGACATTACCCTATGAGATTAATCCTTAAGTGAATACTCAATTGAATGAAAAGCACATACATCTAACCAAGTTTTACAGCTTTCCACGTGATTTCTGTAATCCGTATTGAAAATAAAACCAAAAACCAAATGAAACAAATGTAAATTTATATAAGAATACACCCTAACCAAAACCCTAACTATTAGTGCAAAATAAATTCCAATCCTAAAGACATGAGTTAGAAATCCAAATCCAACAAAAGAAGAAGATATCCTTTGTACAAATCATAATTCCAAAACGTTACCTCACTGTGAATCTAGGTGAAAATGGAAGAGAGCATAAGTGGGAGGGATTATAATCATTAGATTTGGAATTTGAATTTTGAATCTGTTTCTCGAAATTGAGAATGTGCGAATGTACATTTATGCCCCTTGGGTTTTTGAAGTAAAGCATTTGACCAACCTGCCCTCATATTATTTATTTTTTCCATTAAAATGTGGGGATATATCCGTCAAAAGGCCTCAAATGAGGTCTTTGCTTTATAATAGTAAAGATTGTATTAGAGCAAATCCAGTGGACATATGCAAAAATGGTTGTTTGATGGTCCGCTTGGATGAGCAAAGTCATTTTCTCACAATCGAGAAAAGGTTTCTCAGAGATGATTGACTCGATCGATCATGGTTTGACCGCTCATCCCAGGTTGAGCCGATGATCGGTTCAACTTGAGGCGTTCTCATGGTGGTCAATCACGGTTATATCTCCCTGTTACCTATATGAATCTCCCTCATCCGCAAATTAGCACACAACTTTTATCTATTTTTTATTTTCATAAAAATGCATCCAATTTTTCCAATATGTTACTTGATTTCAGTCCTTTTAACCAAGATTTCCCCCCTATATGGAGCCTAATTTGGAAAATGAGGAAACAGAACACGCAGGAGCTAATCTTCTCTAACAACAACAAGCATTTATGCGTTTGGATCAAATGGATGAAGATTCAAACGATAAGAGATTGATGACTGATGAGTGCCAAATATTGCATATTTCTACACCTTTTTATTGGCAATTATCTCATTTTTTGCGCTTTAAAATCCTGGCTTGATTAGGGTATACCCGAATTAACTGGGGTATACCTAATGAGACAAAAGCTAGGTCATTTTGAAGTAAAAGAAGCCACCCCTTAAACTTGTATTTTCTAAATGGCAAAATTGCCCATGCAATGATTAACACTAATTTAATTGAAATGCTTAGATTAGTTAAATTAGTTAGTTGATTTATATGAGTGGATTTGGAAATAATTGAGAATAAGATAGAGAATGAAGTAGTAGAAGAGTGTGTTTTTTTTTTTTTTTTTGGGGGGAGGGTTTTGAGAAATTTGTGATATGAGTGATTCAAATCCTGATTTTGAAGTGGGGGAGTCTTCGAGCTTTCCTCCTACAAATGAGTACTTGTATGATGATCTACCAAATCATGATCAAATGGATAATATGCATGATCCTCACTTTTATTTTCTTCAAACTCAAGATGGGTATGGAAGTGTGGAATGTCTTGAGCCAAACGTAGAATCCAATGACCAAGAAGAAGAGAATGGAGCTGCAAGTAATCAGGTGGACAACTTACGTGGTGAAGATTGTGATTTTTCCATGCAAATGATCGATTTTGCTTCTTCTTTTTTCCCCACTTTTGCTTCCCAGTGTCGGCAAGGTCGACGATTGTCGATCATGCCGACCGTTAACGTCGGCGTGGTATATATTACCCAATGTTGACTTTTCATGAGCAGTATTTTAGTTGGCAAGGTCGAAAATATGAACCATGCCGACTACAAGTTTTTTTGCAACACAGAAGACGTGATTTGAAACATGCTTAAGCCGGCATTGTAGTGGTACGTAGACCCTGCCGACTATAGTTTGGTTGGCACTGTTTTATTTTTCGACCAAGCTGGCTGTTATTTAGCAGGCAGTGTTTTATATATCGACCATGCCGACTACAAGATTTTTTGCAGCACAGGAAATGAATTTGAAACATGCTTAAGCCGGCATTGTAGAGGATACAAACCCTGCCGACTATAGTTTGGTCGACAATATTTTATTTTTCGACACTGCCGACTTTTGTAGTACATATCAATAACTAACTTGTATTGTTTTGTAAATTGCATTAGTACCGATGACGGATCAGCCTCAAGCTCACAATGTTCGGGGTCCTGATACTTCCGCATATTATGCTAATGATTTGTAATGGAAGGAAAAAGACGACGCAGTAAATTGGATTATTGAGAAAGCAAAAGAGAAGATGTTCGTTCTAGTGAAAAACACCCAACAAAAATCTACGCGGTTTGAAATGGTATGCGAGTGTAGTGGGTCGCCGGACGCAAGTCACAAGAGAAAGGGTTATGTGTATGATAAGAAAACGACTAGGGTGTACAAGACGAAGTCAAAGAAGTGTGGATGCCCATTCAAGATTATTTTCTAGAGGAACAAAGAAACCGATGAAATGTGGAGAATGAATAGAGTTGATATTGGTTGGCATAACCATAAAGATCCGGAAAGTCTTGTTGGTCACTCCCAAGTTGCCAAGTTGAAACCGCACGAGTTCGAATAAGTAAGAAGAACAAGTTGGGGAATTAAACCAAGCAAGCTCCTTAGTAAGTTCAAGAGGGATGCCAAGAATAACCTCTCTTCATTGTCTACAATTTATGCGGCCAAGGCAACTATCAAAAGAAATGAATGGGATGGAAGAAAGGTAATGGAAGAATCACAATGGTTGGCACACAAATACAACTACACGGTGAGACACCATGAGTCATCGGAGGGGAAGGTGGATCGTTTTTTTTTCTTGTGCATCCCGATATGATTCAATTGGCGCGTTGCTTTTACCAAGTTTTGTTCATGGATTGTACTTATAAGACGAATAAGTACAAGTACAACATGCCTTTGTTGAACATTGTTGGACAAACCTCGGATAAGCAATCGTTCACGGTGGCATGGTGTTTTATATATTGTGAGAAGGATGATAACTATATTTTGGCATTGGACACTTTGAAGCTTCTCTACCACGAAGACGAGACTCCCGGGGGTGTAGTGACCGACAATGAGCAAGCAATAATGAACGTCGTGAGGATAATTTTTCCTAATGCACAAAATTTTCTTTGCACTTGAAATTTACAATGCAATCTTATAAATAATTGTAGGAATCATATCCAAAAGCCAAAGGCAAAGAAAGGCACTAAACGTGAAAAGGAGGAAGATGAATGTCTTAGTAAACTAACTAAAGAGGAGAGAGAGGAAGAGAAGAAGAAAGAAGGGGAAGAATGGAAAGAAGGTGAGATCAAGTTTGGGTTATTCATGAAAGTGTGGGATAAGTTATTTTGGTCAATGAGCGTGGCAATATATGAGATCAAATTGAAGGAGTTCGAGGATGATTGGGGGACTAGTTACCCCAAAGTAGTGGAATATTGCAAGAGACAATGGTTGAGGCCACACAAAGAGAGGTTTGTGTATGCTTTTACTTACGACTATAAACATTTCAAACTTGAATCCAAAAGTATGGTAGAGCAAGCTCATGGTAGATTAAAAGGTCTACTTTTCACGAGTCAAAATGAGATTGTGACGGTGCAACATGCTATCCATGAGTACACTAATAATGATATCAACAAGATAACAAAGAAATTCGAAGAAAGCAGGTACCGGAAGTTGAAGGAGTTTAAGGAGGATAATTGGTTGCTTGTTGGTATACATTGCAACGTCTCGCATTGGGCAATACGTTTTATGATGAAACATCTCAAGTTGTATCAAAAGTATGACAAGACGAGCACTCCTTGTAAGTATAGGATAATGAAGGCTATCGGACTTCCACGTCGTCATATGCTTGGTAGGTATAAAACTCCCATTCCGATTGAAGATATTGATCCTTATTGGAAGCAACTATCTTTCAAACCGGCTCCAAGAGAAGATCCCGATGAAGAGTTTGGAGACATGGAACTTGGGAGAATAATCCTCGACAAGTACCCCAAGTTGAATAGGTTGGACAAACAAACTATGAAGCACAAGTTGATGCCGATTGTTTACCCTTTTATGGAAGAACTTGAAGAACCGCCGAAACAAGATCCAACGGGTAGACCACCTACCACAAAGACAATGGCGGAAGAAAGGGAACATATTAAAGAGTATTTGAGTACAAAATGCGATCCACCCAGACATGACTATACCGAGGCGCAATACAAAGATTAGCCGACTAAAAAAAAAAAGAGGTCGTCCGAGGAAATAAATAACTACACCAACGGTTTCAAACTTGAATCCAAATAGCACTCCACCTCTTGAGAGTCAAGCAAGTGTTGTAAAGAAAAGGGGTCGGCCGAGAAAAGAAAAAACTACACCAATCGTTTCAAACTTGAATCCAAATGAAACTCCACTTCTTGAGAGATAAGCAAGTCAAGGAGATGTTGTGAAGAAAAGAGGTCGTCCGAGGAAGGTAGTAAAACCGGTATTGAAAGAGTATCGCGTACAACTACCTCAAATTATTCGAGAGTTCGTTATTGGTACTGACGACGTCCCAAAGGATGGAAATTGTGGGTTTCACGTTGTCTCCCAACAATTGGGACACCTAAGTGGAGCGATTGAGGAGAATCTCACCCAATGTCAATACATAAGAAAGAAGTTGGCCGCCCGACTAGAAAAAGACAAGGAGTTTTATATCTCAATGATGCTAGAAGGTTCCATGGAGGATAAAGAAGCGACTTTTAAAGAGTTGCTTACTAGTGTTAAAGGCCCGGAGGGAAATGTACCGATCAAATGGGAGCATTGGTTGAGAATTCCAGAGTGTGGCCATCTATTCACGGATACGTGGTCATGCGTGGTACATTTTTTTAGTAAAGGACTAAGTGTAGAATTTGCACCGAAACATGCGGTTTGTGTGGAGAAGTTCAGGCATAAAAGAATTGTTATGGATTTGGTGGATGGTAATCATTTTATTGGTCTACAACTCAACAAGGAATGTCCATTACCTCCTCTTTGTAAGTTTAGTTTTTGGGAAAAGTTCATATTCAACAAGAGCAGGGAACAGATGAAACTTTATGAGGACAACATGCACCTTTGGAATAATTTAGATGAGTCTAGGGAATGTCCCATATATTTGACTAAAGGAGGTTCAATAGATTTGAATGAACTCCCTACAATAGATTTGAGTGATGAGTGATTATGATTAGGGAATAAGGAATCTTTTTGGAGTACATTTGTAATTGCATTCGTGTTTTGTGTAATGTACTTTGGAGTACTACAAATGAATGAAGTGGATGTGGTTTTTTTGGTGTATACTCCTTTGGTCGGCATTGTATTTACCACACGACCAAGCCGGCTGTCCCAGGGTCGGCAGGTTTTGATTTCGTCAGGTTGCCAGCTGTACTGCATGACAACACAGGAAAAAAGGCCTGGGACGGTCGGCAAGGTTGTTTCCCTCCTACAGTGCCGACTGTCCCAGGGTCAGCAAGGTCTTGATTTCGTCAGGTTGCCGGCTTTTTTGTGGTCCGCAAGGTTTATGAGGACAACCATGCCGACCAAAACAGAAAAAATATATTGTTCCTGGATGTTCTTCTCACATTGTAGTCGGCAGAGTTTATGAGGAAAACCCTGCCGACTATACTTTTGCTGGCAAGGTTAATAAACTGTTAAGTGTCGACTGTAAAGCAGACGACGTGCTTTGAATTTTGTATAATTCCGACTAAAATCGAATGCAATGAATGTTACAAACTTAAATTTTTTGAAACTTAATTAGAGCATACAAACCTTAAATACTTAATTAGAGCATATAAACCTTAATTAAAGTATAAAAACGATAAAAACTTAACCCAAACACATTTGGGACATAGATAATATCTTTTTCCGGTACACAATTTCTTAGTAGAGGTAATTAGCTTCATGTTACCGTTGCAACATGGATCTGTGCATGGTAGAAGCTTGCTTTAGCAACTTCATCTTCATACGGATCTAGGCGCTCATCTATCCAATAGAAAAACCCACAGCAGGTGCATTTTGAAGCATACGGGTGATATACATCTCTTATTGTAACTTTCATGAGAAATAAGAATCCCTTACAACCATCAATAGTGCATTTGCTTCCTTCAAAGGGACAATCATTTGCAAAATGACCACTTAGTGTACAAAGACTACAAATATTTAGGTGTGGTGTACTTGAAACTTCCATTCTTTATGCAAGGTTGAAGATGAAGTTGAGAATGCTTTTATAATAACAACACACTTAATGTCTTGATTTTGAAATTTCTAGCCATTGAGCATTCAATGGGTTGTACTTTGTACCTAAAAAGTAATATTTTTATACTACTAACATTTAAGTCGGCAAGGTCGACATTTCAAACCATGCCGACTACCTATCCCTGACAGCACTATAGCATATAGCCTGGGATGGCCAGCAAGGTCGATATTTCAAACCATGCCGACTAAAACTGTACAAAAAAGAATAAGTTCTAAAGCAACTGAAACTGAAAATTAACATAAGTTTAACAAGTCTGAAACCACAATCAAGAGTTCAAAACATAATGAAAGAGTTCAAACCATAATCTAATATGCTAAGAAGGAGGGGTGTAGAAGTACAAAGTGAAGTGTGTGTGATGTGCAAAAGGGAGAATGGAACAGCTGATCATATGTTGCTTAATTGTCCTTATGCTTATGAGGTTTGATCTTACTTTCTTAAAGTTTTTAAGGTGTCTTGGGTTGCTCCTAATACAGTAAAAGCCTTCTTTGAGACTTGGAGAATGAATAGCTTATCTGGAAGGTGCAGGTAAATCTGGTGGAAGGTTATTTATGCCGTAATGTGGCATATTTGGAAGGAGAGGGGTAAAAGGGTTTTTGGTGGAAGGGAGAAGGGTGCTAAAGAGCTAATAATGCTTGTGAAGCAAACCATTATGTTATGGCTTATTGATAGTGTTGTTTTTAGAGGTTATGATATAAATCAAATTTTGTTTAACTGGGATTCTTTCCTTCACATGTAATGTGTGTGTAGGTTGATCCTGGTTCCCGTTCTTTTTTTTTTTTTTTCTCTTTAATATAACCTCCTTTAACTCAAAAAAAAAAAAAAGTGACACCACTAAAGCCCACTAAGGCCCAACCAATATTTTAGCTAAATCTGTAATACTTTACATTTGGAATTTCAACTCTAACTAGAGAAGAAGGTCTACCAATGCAAATCTGTCTTTCACCTGGAGCTAGTGATGCACCTCTTTTAGCAATTCCATCTGCAGAAAAATTCACTTTCCTGTAACAATGCACATTCTGATATGGGATAACTTTCTCACTGCATTTTTCCATCTTCCTCTTATGAACCATGGCACTTTTCTTTGTGCAAAATTATTGACCACTGTTTTAGAATCGGAGACAATCATAGCTTTCTGTTTACCCAATTCAATTGCCAATACCAGAGCACATATAACAGCATAATTCTCTGCAATGTAATTAGTAGCAATACTAATCCCCCAAGTTAGAGTGCCAAGTACCTGACAATGGTGATCTATGAAAACTACTCCAAAGCATGCAGCTCCAGGATTGCCCAAATAAGAGCCATCACAACAGAACATAGTAAATTCAGGATCTGGAGGAAGCCAATGACATTCTATGATGCTCTACTGGAATACTGCAATGATATGCAGGTCATAATTTTGGTTCCATTTATTGCCAGAAATTCTTAAGCCCCCTTCTATTATTAGCTTCATCACCCTGCTCTTGAAAGTGGAACTATTTGGTTTAATTTCTTCAAAAAAATTCTTATTCTTCTGGAACCACAATTCCTTGAGAATAATGCATGCTGCAGTTAGCCATACTTGCTAAACCAATGGGCTTTTATTTTTAGCTATTCTCCATACATCATTAAAAAAAAATTGGCTGATCAAAATGAAAGAATGAGCATATCCACTTCCAAATTGTTACACTGAAACTACACTCCCACAAAAGATGATTCATGCTATCTTGAGCTTCCTCACAAATGCAGCATCTAGAAACCATTTCATATTCTTTCTTAACCATGATGTAATCATCAAGATATACACCCTGAATAATTTTCCATATATTACTTGCCACACCAGGATGAATGAATGAATTCCAGATAAACTTTGTCCATGAACTGCATCATGAACTGAAAATGAGCCTTGCAGATTGCCAATCCATATAGGTTCATCACTTCCACCTGCAACTGTTGGCATTAATGTAGCTTGGATTATTTGTTTAAGTTCTGCAGATAAAGACCACTTACCCTACACCAACAAGTCAGAGACTTTTAACTTTAGATTGGCCTTAACAAAAGATGTGAATCCTACTTGATCAATCAAAGGACTATCATTAATCCAAGTGTCAAACAACACATAAATTCTTTGTCCATCCCCTATATTCCACCTTATATACTCCTTAAGAGAATTCCATGCCCATTTTAGCCCTGGCCAAACTGAAGAAAGCTGCCAATTTGTATTCCATTGGACATTTTTATCTTGATATTTGGCTTTTAAGAATTGAGCCCAATCTTCATATGAATTTTGAATCTTCCACATCATTTTCATGAATAATGCCTTGTTCATAATTCCTAATCTTTGAATGCCCAATCCACCTTCATTATAAGGAGTGCAAGCTTTCCTCCAAGAAAAGGAAGTATATTTTCTTGTTTCTCCATCACCTGACCAAATAAAATTTATTATAATTCTTTCACAAATTTTTATCACTGAAGATAGCCACTTGTACACTGCCATGTTGTACATTGGCATGATACAGATGACAAATTTAACTAGGACCAGTCTTTCTTGGAAGGATAATAACCTGCCTTTCATGTATCATGGGTCCCCCTTTTAAGAACTTGAACTCCTGTGAGAGTTAAAAATGAAGGTTAGGGAACTCGAGAGTCCCTTTTTCCTTGTTAAACCACTTAGCCTTGCTAGGAACTTGACCTTTACATCCAATTAGAAAAGCTTCTTTCTCTCCTTGTCGTGTTTTAGTCACTCTTCGCTCCAATATGCTGTCTTCCTTGAGTTGTTCTTCTCTATCAAACCATAAGTCTTCTACTCGTGGTAAGATCATAGTGTTGTCGCCGTCATCATCAAGTAATGGTGGTTCAAACAACTTCAAGTATTCAACATTTATAACCGAGTACATTCCTAGATAAGGTGGCAGATCTAGACGAAAGGCATTGTCACCAATCTGATCGAGAATACGAAATGGTCCATACCTCAATGGTTTCAACTTCTTACCTTCCCCCTTCAGTCGTTCCTTACCTAATTTTAACCATACCAAGTCACCAACACCGAAATTACAAGGTACAAGATGCTTGTCATGCTTTGCTTTGTATTTGGATTTTGACTTCTTTAGTTGTGCTTCATCAGTCGCATGAATCTGAGATATCTTCTCCAAGAACTTTTGTGCATTTTGCCGTTCACTTTCTTCCTTTCCCCCCATTGAGGTGTCACTAGAAAATACTAGATCGAAAGGACTTGGTGGTAAGTAACCATAGCACGTCTCGAAAGGAGATTTCCCCGAAGAACTGTGAACTGCTCTATTGAAAGCAAACTGTAGATACAGTAAACTCTCATCCCAAGTTTTAGGATGCTTAGAATTATATCCCCTTAACATGTGAAACCATAGTCCTATTGACCACTGCTGTTTGTCCGTCTGTTTGTGGATGAAAAGTTGTACTCTTCTTCAACCTAGTGTCCATCATCCTCCATAAAGAATCCCAAAATTGACTAAGGAATCGACTATCCCTATCAGAAATAATCGAAGTAGGTAAACCAAAATGCTTCCACACGTGCTCAAAGAAGAGATTTGCTGCACCGGCTCCCGTTACCGTCTTTGTACATGGAATTAATGCAATCATCTTGCTGAATCGGTCGACCACAACGAACAAGTAATCATGACCAGACTTGGTCTTCGGTAACCCACCAAGAAAATTCATAGAAATACTCTCCCAAGGCCTTGATGGTACTGGTAATGGTAGATATAACCCACGTTTTCTGTTGGAAGGTTTGGATGTGCTGCACAACTTACACCTCTAACTAACTAATCCACATCATCTTGCATCTTCGGCCAAAAGACATAACGTTGAAGGTTAAGTAGAGTTTTATTCATCCCAAAGTGTCTAGCAACTCGGGAAGTGTGTGCCTCTCTCAACCACTGTAAACGATCTCCATCTTCTGGTATGCAAAGTAACTGGCCTTTGTATAAAAATCCATCTCGGAATTCATACTCGCTTTTCAAACCACTCTTTACACCTTCTAGCACCTTCTTGAAGTCTTTGCTGGATGCGTATGACTCTGCATACTCTTGAGGAACAATTGGCTGAATTCTCATGGCCACCATTAGTGATCGAACTGGAGGTCGAGATAACATATCTGCCAACTTGTTTGTTACTCCCTTCTTGTACCTAATGAGAATATTGAAAGTCATCAAGTAAGACATCCACTTCATGTGCCGGGCTTGTTGTAGTTTCGTTTGTGCGTGTAGATACTCCAACGATTTGTGATCTGAATGTACCACTACTTCTTTACCTAAGAGATACACTCGCCAATGTTTGATACATTGATATAAAGCATACAATTCTTTGTCATAAGGTGCGTAGTTCTTAATAGCACCTGAGAACAATTCTAAATGGTACTCCACTGGTTTACCATCCTATAACAACACTCCTCCCAATGCATAATTAGAAGCGTCGGTCTCAACTTCAAAAGTACGTTGTAGGTTAAGCAATGCCAACACTGGTGCTTCTGAAATCTTTCTTTTTAGTAACTGAAAAGCGTCTTTATGGGTTTGCTGCCATTCAAATTTTGCCTTAGCTCCCGTCAAACCATGTAATGGTCCTGCAATATTCGAAAAATGCCGGATAAACTTACGCAAGTAGGTGCAAGCCCCTAAGAAACTCCTGATTTCAATTCTGATGTACTAGGTCTAGGCCACTTAGTGATCACAATTCAACCTTCCTTGGATCAATCTTCCGTTGTCCACCACCAACAATGAATCCGAGATACACCAACTCCTCCTTCCCAAACTCATACTTCTTTACGTTCAACTTCAGCTGGCCTTCATGTAACACTTTAAACACCTTCTCGACGTGAAAGAGATGCTCTTCCCTAGTTCTGTTGTATATTAGGATATCATCCAAGTAAACAATCACAAAATCTTCTATAAAATGTCGTAACAAATCATTCATCAAACACATAAACGTCGCTGGAGCATTACACAAACCAAAAGGCATCACCAACGTTATTTGGTTTTGAAAGCAGTCTTCCATGTATCATGTTCTCGAACTCTCATCTGTTGGTATCCGAATTTGAAATCCAACTTTGTAAAGACTCGAGCTTTTTCCAACTGATCCATCATGTTGTTTATCCTAGGTAGAGGGTAACAATTCTTGATTGTGATCTTGTTCAATGCTCTATAATCAATACACATACGCCAGCCTCCATCTTTCTTTGGCACTAACAACACCGTTGATCCACAAGGTGAGGCACTTGGCACTATCATTCCTAATTCTAGAAGTTCCTGGACTTGTTTCTTGATCTCATTAGATTCCTCTACGGTCGTGCGATAAAGACCTACATTAGGTAGAGAACTCTCCCCGGTCAACATGATTTCATGTTCCACACTCCTCTTTGGCGGTAATCCCGTGACATCTGAAAATAAATCCTTGTACTTCAACCTTTCTAGGTCATATTCTTGTTGTGCAGTAAAGGCTGCCAAACAAACTCTACTAGGATTATCCTCAAGAGAACGGATCACAAGGAGAATGAACTTTGTGCTAGCATTCACTAACCGCTTAGCCTAGTGGCTGTGATCAAACTTGCCCTCTCAAGAGGAGAATCAATAGCCCGAATCATAAAACTTTCTCGATCTTTGGTAAAGGTGTACTTTTGTTCCCTCCTGTGTAGAGTTGCATATCTATCCCATAGGTAAGGACTACCTAGTACCACCTGACAAACATCAAAAGGAACTGCGTCGCATGTAACTTCGTCAATATATGACTCATCTAGAGCAAATTTGAACGTGCACTGCTGTGAAACTTGTAAGCCCCTTACTTTTGAAGCCATCCTAAAGGGTATGGTTTTGGATGAGTGAAAGTTTTCAATCCTAACTTCTGCACCAAAGAACTTGAAAGTAAATTCTTCTAACTTCCTGGGTCAATAACAACATCAACTAGTGAAGTTTTGACTTGCATCTTCACTGTGAAGAGTCGCTCCCTAAGATCATCTTTTGAAGGTATTTCTTTTGCTCCTGTCATAAGAGAAAGCTTTGAATTGGGTTCCGTTAGTCCGTGGACTTCTTTTTGAGTTTGAGCGACTAGTGCTGCCTTCTTGGCTTCTTTCCTCTGCAACCCTTTAAGCTTTAGATGAGGATTCTTAACCCAACACTTGTCGACAATATGACCTGTTTGCTTGCAATGGGTGCAAGACAAACCTTCCTTATCACTAGACTTCCCTTCTTCTTTGCTCCTTTCACCTACTTTCACAGTGGTACCTCCAGATTTCACCTTAGTATTTCCCTTTGAATCAGATTTCTTAAGCTTGCCCTCAATGGCATTAGCTTTTATACTTGCTTCGGAGATAGTATCCACCAAAAACATCTTCAACTCCTTCCGTATATACTCATGGAACCCGGAAATATATTTCATGTAGATAACATAATCTCCCAAGTCTAAGTCCAAAATCATAGCTTGATTCTCGAAATTTCAAGTATATTCATGTACGGTTTGGTTGTAAGTCTGCTTCAAGTTGTACCACTTGAACCATCTCTCCTCAAGGTAGCCAACCGGATAAAACTATTTCCTTACAACTTCCTTGAATCTTTTCCACGACAATACTCCTTTACCTAGGTTTTTTCTTTGATAAGCTTTCCACCAGGTTAGAGCATTCTTTTGTAGCTTCAATACCGCGAAAGCAATCTTTTCCTTTGAACCATATTCAAAGAAAGAAAAATACGTCTCTAGACGTTCAATCCAATCATCTAATTTTTCTACATCGACACTCCCATCGTAAAGTGGAATATCAACACGAAAATCAATTTTCAGATTCTTATCATGAGTTTTAGTTGATGTAGGACTTTTGAGAAATTCTTTCTTCTTTTCTTCCTCCTCATCTTCTTCCTCTTCTTCTTATTCTTCTTCCGAATCATCTTTTTCCGAAGCTTCAGGTGAAGGTGTACCTTTTTCGTCGTCTTCGGCTTGGTTGTATGAGAACGAATACATTCACTCAGCTCCTGAAGGGTAACTTGAATTGACTTCATATCTGTTTGCAACGTAGCCACCTTTTCTTCCATAGTTTGTGGTTCGCCTTCCTTAGGATCACCATCTGACTTTGTCATCCTTGATCCCCTTGTTTTCTTAACGTCTTCCAACTTCTCGAGTACCTCACCAAGCTTTATGTAGAGAGATCTAGTGAAAACCATAAACCACAGGGATTTTCCCTAAAAACTAACCTTGCTCGTGATGCCAACTTGATACGTATTGATCTCTGTACCTTGGTAACTATTACTATAAAGGTGGAATTCAGAATAATAATAGACGAGAAACTTATAACACAGAACACAAGTAGTAATTCGAAGAAAATATCTTCTCTAGATTATGAACAAGAAAACGATTACAATTCTCTCTTTGTTACGCTCACAATCTCTTTAAACAGTGGATTAACCTTAAACTGTTTGCTAGGTTTTCTGTGCCTAGAATCTGTCTTTAGCTATTAGCCAAAGCCTTTTATTTATAGGCTTCATCGTACTCATCCGACCAAGGACTTATATTAGGAATCTATTTCCTAAACTAAGAGTATTGCCTAAAACAAAACTCCTCCCTAACTAGGAATTCTGCCTAAACAAGGATTCATGCCTAGAATAGGTTTCTTCCCTCAACTTGGCTTGAGGTTAACTAAGTTCCCTAACGGAGTACGGATACACCTGTATCATAGTGCTAGTTTTTACTCTACCTGCTGTAAGAATTACTCCCAAATACTTATCTGGAAAGTTACTTAGCTCCATTTGCAAAATATTTTTAATTATAGCCTTTCTTTGCTTTGAAGTACCATCCACAAATAATTTGCTCTTGTTTCTATTAATAACTTGACCTGATCTGCATTGGTATCTTCTAATAATTTCATAAGATTTATAAGACTTCTCTTTTCACCATTGCAAAAAATGAAAACATCATCTGCAAAAAACAGATGTGTTGGATGAATGCCCTTCCTTACCACCATTGTCTTGACCTTACCATCCTTGAAAATTTGTGTTAGTTGCCTGCTAAGAACTTCCTCCATTAAAACAAATAAAATTGGGGAAAGAGGGTGACCCTGCCTTAATCCCCTTCCCACAGAGAAAAAGCCATAAGGGCCTCCATTTACCATGACAGGTATCTTGGATGATTGAAATAATATATGCAACCATTCACACCATTCTTCAAAAAAAAAAAAAAAACAAATTTCATTAGCACTTGAAATAAAAACTTCCAACTTACTGAATCATATGCCTGAGATATGTCAATTTGAAGCCCAACATTTCCACATCTTCTTTTCTTTTTCATTTCATTGACCATTTCTGAAGCTAATAGAATGTGCTCTTGGATACATCTTCCTTTCACATAAGCTGCTTGTTGTGTTGAAATTAGTTTATTCATAAGAGTGCCCATTCTAGTAGCAATTATCTTTGTAAAGATCTTAAAGCTAACATTGCTAAAACCAATTGGTCTAAACTGGTTTGGATTTCTTGCACCCTCAATTTTTGGAAGTAAAACTAAAAAGTTTGAGTTCAAACCTTTTGGGATGAATTTCCTTTTCCAACAAAATTTAATGGCTTGGAAAAGATCTTTGCTTATGATGTGCCAACAAGCTCTGTAAAACCAACCAGCAACACCATCGGGTCCAGGAGAGCTATTTGGATCCATGCAAAAAATTGTAGACTTAATTTCTTCTTCATCTGGACATTGATTTAGCATGACATGATCCTCATTTGTAATTAATTTAGGAATAACATCTAACAAAGAGTCACAAACTTCTACTTGCTGATGTTTAAATTTATTTTCAAAATGATGCACCAAATTGTCAGCTATCTTTTCTTGATCTGTAATAATATCTCCAATGTCTTCTAATTCAGAAATAAAGCTCCTTCCTTGTTTTATCTTGAGATTTGCATGAAGAAAACCAGTATTAGATTCACCTTTTTTCACCCACCTTATTCTTGCTTTGTGCTTGAGAAAAGTATTGAGCTATACTTCTATAGAATTAATATTACTCTGAGCATTAACCAAGTTATTTAAAGCTTCTTCATCAAAAGGATTTTCATCAGACTGAAACATGGTTTCTTGCACTTTTTTCTCAGCTTCTTTGATCTGTGTATGCACATTACCAAATACTCTCCAATTCCATTCTTTGAGTACTTTTTTTTCTTCAGTTTCTTCAATTTTTGTTGGAACACAAAAGTTGGATCTCCTTGCACCTCGTCTGACCAGCAATTATCGACTACTTCCATAAAATTAGGATGTGAAAGCCACATCTGTTGAAATTTCAAATGCACATTTTTAGGCTTAGGAATTTGAGCACAACCTCCCAATAATGGTGAGTGATCTGGAGCAACTCTTAAGCCCACTTTGTAACTCCAAGACTCATACTTCTGCAACCATAGATAATTAAAGACAACTCTATCCAAATTACACATTATTCTCCTATTACCTTGTTGATAATTTGACCAGGAATAAGCTAAACCTGTTTTTGGTGCTTGCAAAAGCTCACAGTTGTCCAAACAAGAAGTGAAATCCATCATTGATCTTTTATTAGGACTTTTTCCACCAACTTTTTCTTCAACTGAAGTAATAACATTAAAATCCCATATAACAAGCCAAGGCATTTGCATCATACTAATTTGCTCCATTTCTGACCATAAGTACCTTCTTTGAGCAACACCAACATGGGCATGAACACCAGAGACTAGAAATCCACCAATCTCAACGGTGATCATTTGACTAGACATAAAAATTACTAAAGGAGCAGATAAATTTTGATTCCAAAATAACTTTATGTTACCTTTTTTATTTGAAACAGAATTGTGAATAACCATACTTTGCATACCTGGTAAATTTAGCTTATTCCAAAAAGAAACATTACAACTTACTTTAGGTTCATCTACCCATACTATTGAACGATTGAATTGTTTTATGAGAGACCTTAACTTGTCCTGAGATCTAGCTCTCCTTAGGCCTCTTAGGTTCCAATATAAAACTTTCATTGCTTGGATTGGAGGCCTTTTGTGCCTCCTTTTCCTGGTTTTTTCCTGAAGTTATACTTACTTGGATTTTGAGCATTAACTGAAACCTGAGCATTAACTGAAGCTTGAGAATGATTGCTTTATGATATTGTAATTTCTTTATCCTGCACTGTAGAGCTTGAAGAAGCAGTTGAGACAGGTTTTTGAATAACCTTAGACCATGAAGTAGTTGGAACTCTTTCTTCTGAAATTGATCCATCTTTTCCATTTATATATTTAACAACACTATTTTCCTCTAAGTTCTCTGAAATTTTTTTAAGTACCTTAGTTGGATCAAGGCCTTCCATCACATCAGTTTCTTCTTCATTATGAAGTGATCCAAATATTCCAGAAGTAATTTTGATTGAGTCTTGCAACTTAGTAGCTGAATGAGGTTGCTGATGTAAATGATTAACAGGTGTTTCACATATGTCAAAACTTTCTACCCTTTTTGATGTTGTATGAGAACTGCCAACATTTTGTCCACTGATTGCAGTAGAAGCCATTTTAGGATCTGTTTTTGGAATACCCTTAACCTGCTGATTGTCTTCACTTCCTTTTGTAGCTCTACATTCAAGTTGGAGATGACCCACTATCTTGCATTTGTTGCAATATTTTGGTGGTTTGATAAGTATAACATTCTGCATAAAACCTTTTGTTTTGATCCATAACTTGCTAGGAATTTTCTTTGCAAAATCAACATTTATCATCATTCTAGCATAATAACCATTTTCATAGTTAAGTGTAGCTTCATCAATTTTAACAGGTTCTCCCAAAGCTCTTCCAATAGTAAAAAGTGTTTTCTCATCCCAGTACTCCAAACTCAAACCTGGAAGATGAACCCAAACCATAGTTGATGATGTTCTATGATTTTCTGGACGAAAGTTTGGAATCCATTTTCGAATCCATAACACCTGATCAAAAACTTCCCATTTTCCAGCTTTAATCATATTTTGATCTTTCTCATTATCAAGTTTAATAATAAAGAATCCCTTGCCTAATGGAATCATTTTACATTGGCCAGCCAATTTCCACTGATTTTTTAGGTTTAAAACAGCATCAGAAAATTTAAGACGAAGAAGATCTAAACGACCAATAAGAGAAAATTGCCAGGCAGCACATCGATCATCAGTTTCAGAAATTAGATCGATCGATGGAGCCTCTTCATAAGGTTTTTCTAAATCAACAACTGATGAACCCATTTCTAGATTCAAATTTTTCTCCATGAAAGAGTAAAAACTACTCTATTTAAGATTAATTACGAAGTACGTTAAGAACTAAAGATGCTGATGAAAATAAACGCCAATCATAAGATTCACCTGAAAATTCACCTGAAATTAATGCCGATTAACGCTGAAAACGAAGAACAACGAAGAATTTTTTTTAACTGAGTTGGTCGCCGATCCTCAGAGCTCAACTCGGACAATTAGGTTTTCTTGTCTCTGGCTATCACTCAGTAATTGCAACAATCGTTTTTACCTTCTAAGAGCAAATTTTATGGTGGAATCCAACCTTTCCAAGCTTGGAAAAAGTGTGGAATGTCAAGTCTAATGGCTTCAAAGTTGGTGTCATCCACACTTTTTCCAAGCCATGTTCCATGGTTTCTTAGAATAGTGCATGAAATCAAAAAGAAAAACGCTAATCTGACTAGCGTTAAACGCTATTCACAATAACAAACTAGATGACAAGAAACGCTAATCGCAATCGCGTTAAAAACTCAGAAAACGTTGTTGAGATTAACTCTAACGCAAATTAATAAATTATGGGTATCGAGACGGATCATCGATTAGAGAAAACAAAATCAAAGATGAAATTAGAAGACAAAGATTAGAGTGGTTCGGCACTAACGCCTACATCCACTATGAAACCCCGTAGGGGTGAATTGCATTGATCTCCAGGCTTACTGGGATGATTTACATTTACATTGAACCCTCTTATTTATAGTGATAAGATAAAGAGATAACCTATTGACTAACTATAATTAGATTGCACGGTATCTTAAAGCTCTGACTCATTCTACACACTTATCTTGATTAGAAACATGACTTGGTCTTCTCTTCACTCGGGTCTTCTCTTCATGCACGATAACTTTGGAGTCTCACACACGTACAATATTCCAATACCCCCCCTCAAGTTGGACACGGAGTTTTTGAAGTGTTCGACTTGAACCTTGATTATCGGCCACGGTCACTTGATCTTCCGCACTTGAATAAACGAAAGCAGAAGCATACCAATTGTAGATGGTTCGTTGAGTGTAGATGGTTCGATGAGAATTGGCTTGATTTTCCAATATGCTTGGTTTGTGAATTACTAACCAAGGCAAGACATGATAGTCCAACCAACAACTTGGAATGAATGATGGTCGTCTTGAAATACAAATCATATAAATGATATGATAAGTTTTCTAGCACAGCATAGAATTGATGAAAGGTATGGAAAATTCTTCCACAAACTTGCTACCAGAATTGGCAGTTGATGATTTAATAGTTAAACTAGTACGACTAGTAACTAGTTAAGATGAGAAAATTGATTTGAGTATGATCATAACTCTGATCATCACGATGCAAATCCAATCAATATTGACATCAACAAGAATAATATGTAACTGTAATATATATTGCAAGTGTAAAATAATATATATTAGAGTTCAAAGATAAACTATTCAGTGAATGATGAACAAAATAGTTTAAGAGAACAACAAAGAGAGTTGTTTAATGATGGAGAGAGATCAAATTTCACCCCCAAAACATTTTGAGTCAAGGTAATACAATTTTGACGAACACTAAAGATATAGTGCACACTGAATGTTGGACTAAAGAGCTGAGACATGATAACACGTACATCTTTCATGAATAATAAAGATGCAAGGTTAATATTGTTGGTAGTAAAAAGATCAACTAATTATGTGAGGAATATTGGCTCATATAATCAGAGAAGGATATGAATAATAGATCTTGGATAATGATCTGAATATTGAGGAAACCCGTGATAAATGGGTTAATATCTTGGATAATGATCTTTTTAGATCACTAAAAAGAGTTTTCATGACTGAAAACTGATTCCGAAAGATTTTGAGGAAACCCGTGATAAATGGGTTGTGATTTAAGGAATAAACCCTTTAGAGTTTACAGACACCTCCACATAATAACAAAGATGCCATCCGTTTGATTAAGAAAATGACTGATTTGAAAATAATCAGTTTGACAATGATCTTGAGAACAACAAATTAGTTTGAGAAAATAACAAAGATAATTGTTGTATAATAACGGAGAGAAGATTGAAGATACTCATCCGTGATAGAACTAAAAATATTTCAGTGATGATGAAGATTATAGAAAGGATCTTATATGCAAAATCGTGAATACTATAACTCTTCACCAGTGATTCTGAGAAAATCGACCATACTCGATGTTTTCTGGAGTAGAAAAACATCTTAAACGTTGTGTATGATGCCCATGAATAATAAGATCATGGATATTGTGAACATGATAATTGGACTTCAGATCTTCACTGTGTTAACAGACCACTAAATGCCAATGATTGATGTGATCAATTAATTAAAAAATATATTAGCTCATGAATAACAAAAGCATAATGCCAAGGATCATGGCATCTGCTATGGTTAGTGAATGATATACCGGACAAGAAGATCATGACAGTATCTTGCCTCGAAGATTGCAAAAAATAGAAATCCAAGATATTGATAGAATTCACGCGTCGTTGTGTTGGGAGATCACAGTAAGAACACGGAAAAACTGAGATAATTAAAATGATCAATTAGGCCATGAAGGATATATGAGCTCATGAAAACTTTGAGCTGAATATTTTGAGCTTAGATGCGATCTAAAAACAGATATATTTAGACCGGAAACAATAATGATGTTACCAAATCTGAAAAGAGATCATATTTTCAGAATGATATTCGGAGATAAAAGATGGATATCTCGATAAAGATGGAAAATATGAGAACCATTTCCAAAAATAAATCAATTGCCAGATTTTGGCAAGAATTTCGAAAATGGAGATATTTTCGGGATTGAATTCTTCTTGGCAAACAAAAACCAAGGATAAATAAATAAATTCCAGTGAATGTATAATTGATCATCCACAGCGTGTCTGATTGAATCAATTGCAAAATAAAAATAGCAATAAAGAAGAAAAAGAAAATCAATAGAACAATCAATTTCGAGCGAGCCAAATATTGATATTATAGAACTCGGATGAAGATTATCGAACCGACGAATCTTAGATTCTGTATCTAACCACTTTACTCTTGATGGCTTAAGAACGAGGAAGAGCATCAGGCCATCGACTAATTTAGATGCAAACAAAAGTGAATAATGAAAGAAAGACACTAATCCTTCTCCAAAGTTTGATACCCAATTTTGATGACAAGGAGATTAGATGTTTAGATCTTCCTTGTTATTCAAGATACTACCTTAAGATATGGGTAGTAGAGAAAGTATGAGCACCATGTAAACAGTTCATTAAATTCAATGTATGGATAAAACATCAAACAAACAAACAAAAAATGCTGATAGGTGCGATAATGATGATTTTAATTTTGTAGCGGAAGATGGGATATGGTCATATTGACATGAGATCACCAAAGATGACAGAGGAGGATTCTCAATCTAAAATGGTGTGGGGAGTTAATGATTTGATTAATCATTAACAAACTTGTAAGGTATGTAGACTTCATGTTCTGATACATGAACAATCAACAACTACGTACATCACTTTAGTTGTGTACTAGCAATGATTGGATCAGTTCGGAATTGAACTTGCATGTACTTGGAAGCTTTACATTTAATGAATATTGCTAAACATGAAACATCTACTAATAACTCCGAACAGTAGATATGAGAATATTGGCAACACGCCACTTATGCATTGAAAACCTCACTTAGAGGAAGTAAACCCTGATTTAGGTGTTGATAGAAAACGGAACAACCTTAGTTTATGTTCGATACCCAAAAACTCAAAGTCTCGGATAATGAGTTTGATTGGAAGAAATAACAGTTAGTCACTGAGATATAGTGATAGACGTGTAACTGTTTAAGAGAGTTTTCTTGAATGAAAACTGATTTCAGAAAAGTTCCGAGAAAAGCCATAGAGAATGGATTAGATGGAACAGAAGGACTTGCATACGTAGTTCAAGGAACTTAAGAAACTTCTGTAGACAGAGACCATACTCAAGGAGTTTGAAAAGCTAATTTTAGCCTTACAAGAAACTAATATTGGAATCACATTAGAGTTTATAAGCCTACTGTTGACATGGAGGAAACCTATGTAAAAGGTCTTCCATGGGAATTAAAGGCATACGAATAATGAGTTTGGAAGAGTTATTTGATGATAACTTAATCCAAACAAAATTGATTAAAAAGATTGAAAAAAAAAATTGGAAGCGGAAGCAAAATGAGCGGATCTCCCCGCTCTGATACCATAATAAATTATGGGTATCGAGACGGATCATCGATTAGAGAAAACAAAATCAAAGATGAAATTAGAAGACAAAGATTAGAGTGGTTCGGCACTAACGCCTACATCCACTATGAAACCCCGTAGGGGTGAATTGCATTGATCTCCAGGCTTACTGGGATGATTTACATTTACATTGAACCCTCTTATTTATAGTGATAAGAGATAAAGAGATAACCTATTGACTAACTATAATTAGATTGCACGGTATCTTAAAGCTCTGACTCATTCTACACACTTATCTTGATTAGAAACATGACTTGGTCTTCTCTTCACTCGGGTCTTCTCTTCATGCACGATAACTTTGGAGTCTCACACACGTACAATATTCCAATACAAATCAAAATGACGCCCAAAAATATAGAAATAAATAATAACACTCAGTTCACACTACATTATCAAAAATAAAAAATGAATTAATTCTTTAGCCTAATGATAACGGATTTCAATGTATGCTTCAAAATATATATATATATATATATATATTAGAATTCAATGCATAACGTGTCAGCTCAATACACTTTCAGATTAAATTAATGAATTCTTTAGTCTCTACATCGATCTAATGTGTCAACTGTTTAATACAAAAAAATTAGTCCACTTTATCTGATATATTCCAACATCACTTATTTTTTTATTAACTTTTATTTCATTAAGCAGCCGAATTTTTCTTATTTATATCAGCGCGTTTGGAAGTCTTACCATTACACTTGCACTTCCATGATATATTCGAAGTGTTGATGTGTCATGGAATTTGGAAGATATAATTCTTCCACCATAATTGCCCTGATAAATCTACACAAGACTCCCAAACAATTTTTATTCAAGGCTCAAATGCCACCACTACCATTAAGGCTCAATTTTTCTCAAGCTTAATCAAGAAGCAGTTTTACTTACTTGTGTCACCAAACTGTTGTAGACCATGGATTTACAAACAAGTTAGGAGGGCACATCAAATAAAAAACAAAAAGTACAACAAAGACTTTTTATTTTTATTTTTGGTCATTTCTAGTATCTAAACTCAAAACAAAAAACAAATGATGAAGACTTAAATCACTTTGCAGCAGCACCACCAACCTAACTTATCAATGCTTTTATATCCTGTTTAAGTAAATCTTAAGTAAATTAATACTGCTAGTGCGAGTGAGTGAGGTTGCATACTGACAATGCGATTAGCTTCCATTACCCAAAACACATTTTTCCTTTGATCAAGTGACTTCTTCTGTGCTTACGCAACATGTCATTCATAGTAAATCTAGTAATCTCCACATGGGTTCCCTTTTCCTCTCTGGTTAGCTGACGCAACATGCCATTCATAGTAAAACTACACATGGGTTCCCTCCCTCACTGAAATTACCAGCTGCCTTCCAAATTAACTCTAAAGCATTATTTCTTCAAGGCTCAACTGCCACCACTACCATTAAGAAGCACCAACCAAGAAGCTTCCCTTAGTTCCAATTCAGATCTATTCTTTACATACTGATAAAAATTGTTGTCTTCTCTGTTGTTTTGTAACTTTCACCAGTGAAACTAAACAGCAATGGAGCTCTTTACTGCAGTAGAAAACCTCAAATTCTTCAATGCAATTCAAACCATCAAGGAAGCAGTGAAAATTCCAGCCAAATCATCATCTCCACTTTTTGATTAGTACCATAACCCTCATTCTCCCACTTTCAGTGATCCAGTTGTTATTTAAGATTTCATTCCCCCACTTTTTTATTACCCTTTTCGAGTACTTTCACGGCTATAAATCTTCTACTTACGTTATCCATGAGTTCTTCTATGTCCTTTCCCACTTCGTCTTGTCTCTTCTTGTTGGAATGTATGGCAAGTATGCTAGCCACCAAGGTAACCGAGAATCCGATCGTGAATCCGATTCATCGAATGCACGTGTAACGACAAGATAAGAAGAAGATCACGTCAAACAAACAAGTTTTGTGTAATCTAGCTAGATAAACTAAACCTAGTCAAAATGGTTATTATGTCATTATCTTTAGGGTTTACTAATTCTCACTTTATTCCTATAAATAGAAATCATATTGTAACCGTGAATGTATCTCGGTAGTGCGATGATCAATATAATTCACCCCTAGAGAACCACTATAATCTTTTCCTTCTCTCTATTTTATCTTGGTTTTATCAAGGATTTTGTGTGGTTAGGTCTAGATTTAGCTCATCTTTTGCGCTTAACCACTATAATCTTTTGGAGTCCTTCTCTCTATTTTATCTTGATTAGACTTGTCTCTTATCAGGTTGGCGTTCTCGGTTACAATGATTTAATTTAATTTCTATTTTAAAGAATTTTAGGGTTTTGGGAAAGTTTTCATGTATAAATAGAAGATGAAGAAGATGTTTTATGGTTCATGCATTAGCGAGCAGCAATTAGATTTAATTTGTGTTCATTTTTATTGTTTTAATTGAAGTTGCAACAAATGGATTGTAATGTTCTTGATTTTATAGATACAACTTCAATTCTAATACCCAATACTCTCACAATGGATATCTTGTATCCATTGTTTGTTTGTTGTATTGCAGCTCAAGTCTTAGAACTAGATGCTAATAAACACCTAGTTGATCCAACTCCTAAGTTTGTTCATTTGAATAATGTGGATTTGAAGACCTAGCAATCCCTTTACTCTCACTTGTTTACCTTAATTGGTTTGTTGTCACTTTTGAAATCAGTTTATATCACTTTAAGCACACCCCCATTTCTCTGTTTTGCCATATCTCGTGCACTTGCGGTTTAGACATATATAAAATCATACCATTCCGCTTTTTTGGCGCCATAAACATTTTATTGATTCAACATTTTCATTTGTAGCTATATATGTGTTAGTCTTTTCTTGTTTCCCCACTGCCATTATAGCACAAATATCAATTTGTTTGTAATCTCCTTCAAGTAACATCTTTGGCTTTTGCATCACCTCACCCTTTGGTTACTCGTAATCTCACCACTGGTTTGGATAGCCATATCTAGTTGTGTGATCAGTTTTCCTTATATTCTTTGGCTAAAAATTTATGTTGAGTATTTACTCACCCGGGTGATTTATTTCCTTATTTGCTCACTAATCTTGGGCTCAAAGGTTACTTTTAAGCCTGACTTTGATTTCTTTGTGTTGCCACATGGTTATCTTAGAAACCCAAGTTAGCTGTATGCCATCACCTTTTGATTTTGCTTTCTTTGTAAGCACAAGCACCGCTAGTCTTTGAGTTGAGCACAATTTGTATTGTCTTGTGCTAAATTTGAGAAGCTGTGCATAATCTGTGCTGCCAATATGTCCTGCTTTCTGTGCTGTGTTGTATCCTTTCTAAAAAATTTTTTTGTGTGCTTTGCATAAACTAATTCATACACAATCTGTGCACCATCTTTGCTTGGCAAGGCAGGCACATAACCTTGTGCTTAGCTGTGATTTTCCTATTACATGCATTGCCGTGTTATCAAACAAACAAATCAATTAGAGAGCTTGCTTACGGGCATGATTCACAGTATGAACTCCCCACATACCATAGTGATTTTAGGGAATCTTATGAGCCTTCTCAGGGCCCTGAATTCACATACCCTAATCATTATGAGCACATGCATCATCCACCACAGGTTGAAAATGAACACTTTTCTCACACCCAGTCATCACTTTTAGATCAATTAGAAGCTCGCATATCTGCTTTAGAAAGGCAATTACATGAGCAATCTGTCGAATCTACTTCCTCTAGGCAATATGAAATGTATGCTTGTACCTTGTGTGGTAGCTTAGACCACCTGCCGAAACTATATTTTGCATGATTTTAGACAGTCTAGGGAAAGCCATGATAATCAAATGTACGAATTGTCTAGAAGTGACTATGCTGGCAACTATTGTGACCATAATCAACCTGCACACATGCATCATTCACCACAGTGGGGAGATGAACAATTTTATACTCCCCCAACTCCTAGTTTGCAATCAATAATGGAAACACTCATGGAGCAAAATGCTAGGCTTGAAATGAATGCAATACTGCATGACCATCCATAAAGAACATGTCTGAATTTCCCTTCTCTAGTGAACCTCATGCTCAAACATACAATGAATATCCATATGAGGAATGCATACCCACTAGCTAGTGAAGACTCTCCTTGATAGAACACCTCAAGATGATTCTTCAAAGGAACCTGATTAAGTTACAAATTGATAGGATTGAAAATAGTGTTTCTAGTCTTACTCATGCAACTAACATTGAATATGAACCTAATCTAGAGGTAGATGAGTACACTAAAATACTACAATTTTGAATGGAGAGATGAATTCTTGCTATGATGATGATGATGAATATGAAGAGCATGTGTATTTTGAAAATATAGTAGAATCTTTAGGTTCGAGACATTAAAAGTGTCTCTTTGTGAACCCCATGAATGATGCTTCTTCTAATATTCATACATGTGATGATGATGTGGAACTGTGGAATTGTCTGGATGTTGTTTAGGTCTAATTTGAGTCTTTTAGTTTATCTTGTATTTTCAAAAAATAAAAAAATAAAAAAATTCAAAAACTCTTTTGTAAAAACCTCCAACTTTTAGAGATTTTAGAGTCACTAGCATGCTTCTAGCTATGTTTACATAGAGAATTTTTCGACCGAAATAACGAAGTTAGAAGTACCGAGAACACAATCGGGTTTCTTAGTTGATTAGAGCGTTAAAAGTTGGATTTAACCATCACCGGAGGGCGAATTAGGTGATGTTTAGATATTCGGTAGTAGAATTGTGATCACCCATAGTGGAGACTACCCATTTTACATCAAGTGAGGCACCAACCTTCAATTTTTTGCAACTTTCTAGACAAGGCTGTTAGAGTGTGTGTCAACCACTATAATCTTTGCCTTCTCTCTATTTTATCTTGATCTTGTCTCTTATCATAAATCTAATATGGTATCTACAAGACACGGGCTTGAGTTAGACCCGACCCATGACCCGGACCCGAGCCCGTACACTCCAAGTTGAGATTTCTATCTTCCACATCCAACGCGAGAAAAGATCGATTTTTTTATCTCTTTCTTGGCTTCATCAAAATTGAAGATGAAGAAGATGTTTTAGGGTTCCGCTTAGTTTTGTGTGGTTACAATATTACTTGAGAGCTTAAATTATAGATACAACTTTTATTCAACAAATGGATTGTAGATTTTCAATACTACACGTTCATTTGTTTCACATCCTAAACACCTAGTTGATCCAACTAGTTTGTTATTTGAATAATGTCCAATTGGTTTGGTATAGTTTATATCTCTGTTCATCATATGCTTAACAAACATCGATGCGCTTTCCGATTCACAACATCAATGTGTAACTTGGCTTTCTTCAACTCAGAATGGTTTGGATCCGCAGTTATCGCTATTTATGGTATTTACTCACCTGATATTTCCTTATTTGCTCACTAATCTTGGGGCTCATCGAAGGTTACTTTGACTCAATATTCTTTTTATTTTGTCAATTTTAATCTCCTCTCTGTCATAAAAACACTCTCTTTGTTGTTCTCTCAAATTAATTTGTTGTTCTCTCTCAACATCCTGAGTATCTTCTCAAAGTTCATAAAATCACAACCCAATTATCATTATCATGGGTTTACTCTAAATCTTTCGCAATCAGTTTTCAAAAACGAAAACTATGGTTCATGATCTAATATCTCTTTTAGATCTCTATCCAAGACCTAATATATCTTAGTTCATTGTTCACTATGAACTAAATATCCATTCTTGCCAAACTATGGTAATCAAATATTTTTTTGGAAATGTTTTCCATATTTCCATTTTTAGCAGGAATAATCGAGGAAATTTCCAAAGGTGTCTAGTTTTAATTAGTTATTCCCAAAAATGTTGTAATTTACCAAAAATGTTTGAATGTGTACCCATTGCTTGACATTGTGTACCCAATATGATGAATCCACACCTATAATGTGTGCACATTATACCTTTTTTGGAATTTTTAAAAAACTAGACATTTTTAGTAAATAGCTTTCTGCAGGGTACACTTTTGGGCATTGACCCGGAATAATCATCATCTTTTATTTCTGAATATATATACAGAATATATATACAGAATATATATTCTCTCTTGATATTGTGTGACATCATTGTTACAATGCCCAAAAGTGTACCATGCATAAAGCTATTTACTAAAAATGTCTAGTTTTTTAAAAATTCCAAAAAAGTTATAATGTGCACACATTATAGGTGTAGATTCATCATATTGGGTACACAATGTCAAGCAATGGGTACACATTCAAACATTTTTGGTAATTTACAACATTTTTGGGAATAACTAATTAAAACTAGACACCTTTGGAAATTTCCTCTAATGTTCTTACCATTTGTTTTGGTTTTATATTACTCGCCAATATCATTTTGATATCATCTTTTATGTTTTAGAAACTCACAGTAACAATTGATTTTCTTTCTGTTCATGGTGTTCCACCATACATCAGCAAAGGTTCGCATCTGTAGCCATTGCAGTGGTTATTGTTTATCAATGAGAAGATCTTGTTTCCATTGACAAAGCAGTCTTTATCGACCTCATTCAGGCATAGTACTCTTTGGGGTTTTTCAGATATCCTCACAGATTAGTGTATGCCTCTCAATATCTCATCACATTCATTTGTTAACCTTGATTTCTATGCGTTTCAGGGTTTGTGTTTCCACATATTCATACCTTGTTATGTTTTTACAGAAACGTTGGTATTAATGTCTCATTTGCATAATTGCATCACAACCTTTGTCTTTAGCAAGGTTAATTCATGTATGATTCTGAATCGTTTTGATGCGATTATATCCATCATCATAGCAAATTCTAAATTCTCCTGTCTAAATTCTCCTGCCATTTTGGTACTCATTTTTTACATCAATGATGATTTATTTTTTTTTTGATCTCATTTCCAAACAGTAATTTTCATGAAAGAAATTTACTTTCTGTGAGGATGAAACTCAAAACTAAACTCTCTGCTATAAGTTAACATCTGCAGTTTTCTCTTTCAATACTGTTGTAATTGGTATTTTCTCACCAAGTCGATTTTCCCTTGTTTGGTGATCATTACTTTGACCAAATATATGTGTCTGCATTGACATCGATCGTCTATGCCATCTGAAAGGTCGAGTTTACTCACCTAAATTGACTTTTCTTTCCGGGTTAATTAATTTGTTATCCCATTGTCAAATCAAGGTACACGCCGGTTTCGCTCATCTAGGCTCTTTTGAGCCCATCAACCAATCAAGCAGTTTCAAGTCTACAACAATTTTTGTGGTTACGATGATCAGTGTCCTCCATTACTGTGTTTGTTTCAAGTGCCTTTGATTGAAGTTCGAGTTTTTTATTAAGTGTTGCGCTTGAAGTTCAATTACGAGATGTATGTAACAAATTTTTCATCAAGAGATTGTTCAAGTTGTGCACTACGATTCTCTCCGTGTACAACTTGAGGGGGGGTGTTGGAATGTATGGCAAGTATGCTAGCCACCAAGGTAACCGAAGTAATCGTGAATCCAGTTACTGAATGCACGTGTACAGAAGATAAGAAGAAGATCAAGTCAACAGCAAGTTTTGTGTAATCTAGCTAGATAAACTAAACCTAGTCAAAATGGTTATTATGTCATTATCTTTAGGGTTTACTAATTCTCCCTTTATTCCTATAAATAGGAATCATATTGTAACTGTGAATGTATCTCAGTAGTACTGATGATCAATATAATTCACCCCTAGAGGGTTTTATCAGTGGATGTAGGTCTAATTGACTGAACCACTATAATCTTTGCCTTCTCTCTATTTTATCTTGATCTTGTCTCTTATCATAAATCTAATACTTCTCTCTACATCCGCTATTGTCTTGACAGTGGCTTCTATTTATCCATCCAAAACCATCTCCTTTATCACCGTTCTCTTTGCAATTCCTCGCATATTTAAACATCTTCTGATCACATTCTTTTATGCCTTACTTCTCATGATCGTCAACTTCTTGGCCCAATTGACTTTTATATATGTCCTAGTAGATGTGTTACATATTGATGAAGGTGCTATGTTTTGGCGTTTTATTTACATATTTTCTATCCCATACTTTCTTGTATCTTTGTGTGTTACAGCGTTATGGCATTTAGCCAGTGTTATATCTGTTGTTGAACCAAATGTTTATGGCTTGGCAGCCATGAAGAAGAGTAAGCAACTCTTACGAGGGAGAACTAAAATTGCTTTGGAACTTGCAAGTTTTTACTTGGTGGCTACATGGATTGTAGAAAAGGTGTTTGGGTATGCGATGCAGTTTCCTGTACATTTCATGGTTAAGCTATTGTTGGGATTGCTGTGTTTGTTCATGTTGGTGGCTGTTAATCTCACGGGGATATTAGTTCAGAGTGTCTTCTACTTTGCCTGTAAAAGTCACCACAATCAAGTGGTTGATAAGAAGGTTTTGTATGATCATCTTTGCGGGTATGATCTCAGTGGTGATAAGTCTGTATCATTGAATCCTCCTAGTACTGGCAGTACGGATATGCAGAGCATGGTCAAAGATCACGACGGAGTGGGTTATCAGCCTGTTGCACTGAATGCTACTACTGAAGTCTGACGGTACTGTCAAGATACAGATAGATGGGACGAAGATCATGACAAGGTGGGAGAACAGAATGTTGAGAATGAAGGACCTAAAACCTCTTATCTTAATTAACTTAATGTAATATCTAATTTCCAATAATGTATTAGTAGCTACCGGACCTTAGATATCTGCTAATTATGCATATTATTGAAGTTGTCAGTCCCGTTCGACTGATATCAAATTTGAATACCTTTTACCTTAATCTACTTGCCAAATGTTTATGTTAGATTTCCAAGTTATGTCATTTGCACCATCTCTGGATCCCTTGGATTCACCCATAAGCCGGATTTAATCTCATATGCATGAGAGCGCCACAGTTTGTGTTCCTCAGCTGGCAATGTTTCAAAGATCTGATCTGATACTATGTGTTCAGCCCCGACGAGCCGAGGGAGAATCAGAGTCATAAACAGCACAGTAAAGGAACTCTTGGTTAATACTAGTGACAAAAAGTGACGAGAGCTCCGATCTGACAACTCATGTCCTGACCATAAAGAGCAGAGATACATACATATATACATGCTGCTGCTGCATCATTTTAATAGGCTTCGAAGATTGAAGCATATTTGCTCCTTTGTATAACATATGTTCACCTATTGGCTTCCCTGCTACTGACGGTAAAGTACTAAAAAGATTGCATATTCTCTTGAGACGCCACACTAATAAAGTTTCTCTTAAACTTAAAATTTCAACTAAGAGTTAGTAACAGAATGGTACTTAATTGATCCATACTAACAGTTATACAAGGAGGGCAAAGAGCGACATAGCGAGTTACCAACCAACCACGAAGCACGCCAGAAGTCGAAGCATTCAAAGAGACCTGGCATTGCTAGTGGAGGCAAGGGAACCGATCACTATTAGTTTCGTTTGTTCCCGCAAAGAGAACGCTTGGTGCCAATCGAGCATTTGGTCTTTAAATGTTGGCTTTTGCAATTTCTCATTTTAAAATTAGCAACCCCGTCGATCATTGGAGCTTTAATGAATATGGGAACCGGATCACTTAACCCTTTAAGTTGTTTTGGATGATGTGATCCTATCCACGTACAGTTTCCTTTTTCTATCAGTTTAAATGTCTTATCTGTAGTTTTTCTTGATTTCCTTTTCAGTTTTATCTCAATTCAATAGCATCAGCTGTGGGGCTAAACCAAGTTGCAACCCGGTTAGCCCCCTGGCCCGCTTAATCTAACTCAAGAACCAAAAATCAACTGATCTGAGGGCTTTCATCGTAATCTTCTCCAAATGGATATGTCATATTGCATGATTTATGCCTTTCCCTCATGATTTTTGTTAGAGGAGAGCAAAAATGGATCCGAGAAGTGCAAAAATCGTACTTGACTCGTTAACTAGGACAAGTTCAATGCATTTTTCTAACTCGGACACATTTATCCCTGCTAAACACACGGCTAACCAAAATAACACACACCTATCATCGAGCCACTACACACTCTTCTCGAGCCACTACACACTCTTCTCAACTACAATTAGGAAGTATATTTTTCCTGAGATGTTGGGATTTCAATTACCAAAAATCTAAGTGGAAGTCGGACAATAACAGGACAAACAAAATGGTTTTGTTTTTGTTCGCTGGAACAGAGACTAAGTCCCATCACGAGCAGTCAGAATTTAACTTTAATTTCATCTAATAAGGTATAATCGTAAGCAGTGGAGGACGGTTTAGATCCCTCCATGACCAAGCGTAAACACAATACGTTTTGGATAATCAAACCCTACAATAATTTATACTTATTTTCTTTTTCAGGAATTAAGCGATTATAAGTTAACCCATATTTGAACCCTAATAATTTACAATTTTTATATCTAATCAAACTTAATTTCTTCGCCAATGGATTATACGTAAACTTTATCTTGGATTGTATCATGTGTAAAAGATTCTTTTCTGTTGCATAAAGTGGGAAGATGCGAAGTACTCTTATTGTGCAGGATTGTGAATCTGTGATCATCATAAGCCGGGGTAACAACACAACTGTTCGAATTAATAGGTGTATTTGCAGGGACATATTTGTCCGAGTTAAAACAATCTATTGAATCGGTCTTAATTGATGAGTCAACTACGATTTTTGCACTCCTCGGATCCTGTTTTGCTCTCCCTTTAACAAAAATCTTCCCTGATCTTATATTGCTCTTTGAGGACAATGAGGAGGCACTTCGAGATGTATCAGTCTCTAAGATTTATGTTGTATGTGTTTTTCAAAGAATCCGGTAAATCTGGAAAACATGCAGCCCAAGTCTCGCAACCTTGATGGCAGTAGGTTCAACCACAGCTTATTGGAAAACCTACCAAACAAAAATGAGAACATAATGCAGCACCTGATAATGGAAGTTTTGAATGACCGATGATAACTGATAGATGTACGTCTTTTTTTTTTTGATCGGTCAAAGAGGATATATTAAAATGCATACAAGAAGTGTACGGGCGAATACAACTGACAAAGAGCAAAAAGCTCACAAAACATGCAACAAAACAAAAGAAAAGCTAAAGCAAAGAAATTGATGATTCCTTATTTGGATGTACGTCTTGAACCTTGATACTTTGATGATTTCAGTTTATGAAAAACTGGCTTATGAAAATATGATTGTCCCAAACTTATATGCGCGTCATCTTAAGTTGCAATGGGGATTATTCTCAACACCTATTTCAGTTTATGTGTATATTTCGCGTTGACCATTGTTATCTCTTATCTGTTTCAGCAATGGCAAAATTTTGCAAAAAAAAAAAAAAAAAAAAAAAAAAAAAAAAAACTGCTTTCTGGGAGTGTCAAGGGACTTAGTTCATATCATGCTCTATTTGTAACTTCCTTAGCTGTATGAATATAAGTCTCCATCAGATAGTTCACTTGTCTACCCCGGAAATCCAAAGGGAAGACACTACCTATGATATTATAGGTAGGGTAAATTCCTTTGCTACATCTTACCTACCTAGGTTGAATGATGTTATTGTCTATTTTAGTATTGATTACTGTTTGCTTGACATCAACATTAACATCAGTACCAAGTAGTACTATTTCTAAAACAAAATATATATTCTAAGTTAAATACTCACATTCTCGCAATTTAAATCCAAGGCGATGGCGTTGATGATTCTGAATGAATGAACATTTATAGTTCGCACTTTATACTTTGGAGTACAGGGATTGATAACCTAATATAACTGACCTACCAATATTTTTATTTATTTTTTGGCATTTCGCTATTGTTTATTTCTTGATTTTCATGAAAACGTACCTTAACATGTATTTGAATACAAAATTCCTAAACAAGAAAAATAGTTAATATAGGAAAGAAAGAAAGAAAAAGATTTTAGGTGGATGTTTGTATTGATTTACTTTCCACATCCACACGTTATGATTTCCTCCATAGAATTTGCCTCATATTTCATACGAATCATTCTACCATGCCTCTTCCCAACAATATTTTATACAGGTAAGTGGAACCTTCAAATGACCGACAAAAATTTTAAAACTATCAAATTTGCAGCATAGCTTCCCTGCTCTATTGTGCTTGTAGTTTTTTTTCTTCTTTCTATGGCTTATGTCCATGTGAGTATCATGTACACTTTCTAACTAAAGTCTACTTTCTACTGGAAATATAAGGCGCGGAAAGATTTTTTTAATATCTAATTTGTAAACTTGGCTACTTTAGATAATGAACTATACAAGTAGACCATAGTAACCACCGTGGTGAATGGAATGAATCTCTATGTCAGTTTTTTGAAACTTTAAGTACTTTGATGACTTTGCCCCATTTTTGAATGAATCTCTAGGAAGTCAAGACCCTAAATAATCGTCATCTTCATTGTAAACTGATGTTTGTGATGAACAAACTGTTATAATTGTTTATTAAGCAAATTTGTTTTAACATGGGATTGTTGATTGTCTTGCTGCCAGTTTTAACAGAAACGAAGACGTTTATCTTCTAAAGGATAAGCAAGCTTCTTCGTCTCACTAAGGCTTGACAAATTAAAGATGGAGTTGTCATCTATAATCTTTTATATGCAAAAACACTCTTGCTTATTTGCATAAAGTCATAGAACCTTTTTTTCACACACGCACACACATGCTTTTTAATTTTTTTGTATCTTAAGTCCATGTGACCATCTTACTTTGTAGCTTTCCATTGCAGATAATGAAGATATTGAAACCACTCTTACAAGGTTTAAGTTGAGAAGGATATATGTTTAGACCTACCATGACAAATCTAACTACCAGATGGTGGTTGTTTTATGACGGTTATTTTAATTTATTTACAATGAGTCCCCCCCCCCTTTTTTTTATTGTGAGTTACACTCATGAGTTCTTTCAAATTTTCTCTTTCTTTCTGAAACAGTGCTTCTTTGAAAGAAAAAAAACCCAGAAATTTTCTACTATTCCATCATGGAAGAGTAATCTCTAGGCATGCAAACCTTAGGGTGATTAGTGGGTCACGAGCTATGAGGAGAGGATTTGAAGGTTTAATTAACATAGATGTGATGAATTTTTAGATTTTCTCTAAATTAACTCTACCTTGTTTGGGTTTTGGTTGAATCTCGCTTCTCCTTTCTAGGTTGTTGTGGGTATCGTTGTGTTAGATACAAGAACAACAGGGAAAATGAGTTCTTTCTTTCACATCTATTTGTTCCGATCTGTTTTTGAATTGCTTTGATGTTTTTTGCTCTCAAATTTCTTGTCGCCCTCTTAGGTTGTTGGTTGGTATTGTTGTTCTAGATACAACAACAATAGGGTTTTGAAGTTTGCATCTTTCTTTATCCTAATATCCTCTAGTTTGCAATTTTATTTTATGTGGCCCGGAACTTGATCGTTTAATAAGTTGGTTGTTTCCCAATAATGGTTGGGTCTGTGGATTTGTCATTCTCCAATCCATTTGTATCTTCCAATATTCCTTTGTTGTTTGGTTTGGTTAAGCCTTTGTCTTATATAATTAGTCTTCTGTTAATGTCCATCTATTGCTTAATCTTGGATTTTGATCCAAGTGATTGATTCTTAGTAATTTTGTTGTACCCCAATGACGATTGGGTTTAAGATCTTATGCTTGAGAGTTCTTTTATCTTGTCTTTGCTTCTATAGGTTGAATTGGTTTGGTTTCTTACCCATATTGGTAGTGTTTTTAAAGTGTTTGATGATAGTCCCAAACTAGGAGTTGTTGTTGTTTGACCTGCATCCCAATGATTGATTGGGTTCTCCTATTTTTTCCGATATTCCTTGTTGGTTGTCCCTTGCCTTTTTGGGAATCCTATCTTCAAGTTAATCCTTCGATTTTAAAACCAATATAAATCCATTTTAAGCTCATTTTCTTCCCTCTGTGATGTTGAGTTCTAGGTCCTTTGTTCTTTAAAAATTATTAATCGGAAACCTGGAGAGGTTGGTAATCTTCAGTAGTTTTAGGTTTGATGATCTCTGTTCAAGTGTATGTGCACTCGTTCAATTTTTAAAAGAAAAATCTTAAAAACAGTTTATTTCCTTTTGGTGTGTTTTATGAAACAAGAGTATGTGCTCTTGTTTAAAAGAAGAAACTATTTCTAGGATGGTTACGGGGCTTGATGAGACCTTAGAAGGATGGTTTGGTAACCTATAAATGGTGATCCTTGGCTCTCTCCCTGTAGGCTTGTTTTGGTTGTTTGTTTAATTTAGATATGGTTGGATTATATGTCAAAAGAGTCGAGGGAGGCTAAATAGGGCTTTTAGGTGTTTTGAAGGTTACATGGATGATTATTTGAAAGTTAGTGGAGTGTATTTGGTGATGTTAGCTGTGTTAATTTCCGGTGTTATTGGTTCATAACTTAACATCTCTAGGATACTGTAACTGTAAGTGTATTTCCTTCTAATTTCTAGGCTAATTAGAGATTGATTTATCTTAATATTTTCTTATGCTTTTTGGTGCATAAATAGAACCATTCATATTTTGTATGTAGAGCTAGTTTCAAATGCAATTTTCTCTTTTGGCTTGTTTGATCTTTTGTTATAAGTCTATCTGTTTATGGGTAAAAATCTTTTCCGCCGATTTTGGTAAATTCGGTAGGTGAGTGAGAAACTGGTTTAAACCCTAAACAAATGTGCTGCACGTGAGCACTTTATAGATTCGAGAGATCAATCTGTACAAGTCCGGCCTAAACCAAGAAATGGCCGTTCCAGACTTGCTTCGGTCACAAAGTGGAGGAGAAGGGTTGATTTGGGGAGGGAAGCAAAGAAAGGTGTTGAGACCAGAATAGTTCTGGGAGAGTAGTGTCTCGACTTGTATCAGAAAGTGAAAGCTTAGGAAGCTTGCATGAGATGAAAGATTTTTGGAGAGCTTGCAAAGTTGCCGTTTCTGAGAGTGTTGTATTTTTCTCCTGACCGAGACCTGTTGTCTGGTGGAAATAGGTAAGACCTATTTATACAAGTCGAGATTGAAACGTACCCTGGCCTCATGAAGGAAGAGAGTAAAGGGTGAAATAATGGGAGGAGGTGGTAACAAGCATGGTGTTTATGGGTGAAAACGTTTTCACCATTATTTCCTCATTTATTTGACCGCTTTATTCCTATTCACGCTTTCTTAATGTGAGCGTAGTGTACGCTGCATCTTTGTGACCGCCAAACCAAGACCACGGAAAGCATCCCCCGGTTTGTGTTGATGTCTCGAGTGTTGGTTGCATCTTGAGTGCAAGTGGCGCTGCTAGTGGCGCGTGTGGCATGTGTCAATGGCATGTACGGAATGCCTTTGTTGCGGGTTGCACCTTGAGTGCAAGTGGCAATGCCAGAGTCAGCTAGTGGCGTGTGTGGCATGTGCCAATGGCATGTGCGGAATGCCTTGGTGGTAGGTTGTACGTTGAGTGTTAGTGGCAATGCCGGAGCTGCTAGTGGCGTGTTTGGCATGTGCCAATGGCGTGTGCGGAATGCCTTGGTGGTAGGTTGCACGGTTTGCAAGTTAGGCTACCAGCGTGGGTTTTGGCATGTGTCAATGGCACGTACGGCCAAGTTGGCCTAAGTTGCACGGCTTGCAAGTTAGGCTACCAGCGTGCGTGTTTGGCATGTGTCAATGGCACGCATGGCCATTAGGGCTACGCCCTGGTAAGAAAAGCTACCAGCGATGCATGTTGGCATGTGCCAATGGCATGCTCGGCCATTAGGGCCATGGCCTGGTAAGAAAAGCTACCAGCGATGCGTGTTGGCATGTGCCAATGGCGTGCATGGCCAATTTGGGTCACGGCCTGGTAAGAAAAGCTACCAGCGATGCGTGTTGGCATGTGCCAATGGCATGCGTGGCCAATTTGGGTCACGACCTGGTAGGAAAAGCTACCAGCGATGCGTGTTAGCATGTGCCAATGGCATGCGTGGCCAATTTGGGTCACGACACTGGTAGGAAAAGCTACCCGGCGAGCGTGTTGGCATGTGCCAATGGCATGTGTGGCCAATTTGGGTCACGGCCTGGTAGGAAAAGCTACCAGCGAGCGTGTTGGCATGTGCCAATGGCATGCTCGGCCAATAGGGCCGCGCCCTGGTGAGAAAAGCTACCAGCGAGCGTTTTGGCATGTGCCAATGGCATGCTCGGCCATTAGGGCCACACCCTGTGAGAAAAGCTACCAATGAGCGTGTTAGCATGTGCCAATGGCATGCTCGGCCATTAGGGCCACGCCCTGGTGAGAAAAGCTACCAATGAGCGTGTTGGCATGTGCAAATGGCATGCTCGGCCATTTGGGCCACGCCCTGGTGAGAAAAGCTACCAGCGAGCGTGTTGGCATGTGCCAATGGCGTGCTCGGTCATTCGGGCCACGGCCTAGTAAGAAAAGCTACCAGCGAGCGTGTTGGCATGTGCCAATGGCATGCTCGGCCATTAGGGCCACGCCCTGGTGAGAAAAGCTACCAGCGAGCGTGTTGGCATGTGCCAATGGCATGCGTGGCCAATTTGGCCTAGGTTGCACGGTTTGCAAGCCTAGGTGCGGGCGCTACTTTGGAATGGCGCAGCTAGGGCCAAGGTAAGGGTGTTTGGCTTGGCGTGGCGTGACCAGCGTAGCTAGGGCCAAGGCAGAGTGTGTTTGGCATGGCGCGGCTAGCTTGGGCTAGGTGTGGCTGGCATGATTTGCCATTGGCACGGAGGTGCGGCTAGCATGGTTGGCATGCTTTGGCGCGTTTGGTGTGGTGGCATGATTTGCCATTGGCATAGAGGTGCGGCTAGCTTGGGCTAGGTGTGGTGGCATGATTTGCCATTGGCACGGAGGTGCGGCTGCATGGTTGGCATGCTTTGGCGCGTTTTGTGTGACTAGCATTTGGGCCAAGGCAGAGTTTTGGCATGGCGGCTAGCTTGGGCTGGTGTGGTGGCATGATTTGCCATTGGCACGGAGGTGCGTTGGTTGGCATGCTTTGGCGCGTTTGGTGTGACTAGCATAGCTAGGGCCAAGGCAGAGTGCGTTTGGCATGGCACAGCTAGCTTGGGCTAGGCGTGGCTGGCATGATTTGCCATTGGCACGGAGGTGCGGCTAGCATGGTTGGCATGCTTTGGCGCGTTTGGTGTGGCTGGCATAGCTAGGGCCAAGGCAGAGTGCTTTTGGCATGGCGCGGTTAGCTTGGGCTAGGTGTGGCTGGCATGATTTGCCATTGGCACAGAGGGGAATTAGGGTTTTGTTCGTTGTAACCCTAATTTGAAAAAATACCCCTATTAATTACTGACTACATGCATTAAATGTTCTAATAAATGTGTCATCGGTGACATTAGGTTATTTGGGGTTTTACGATTTTACCCTTTGTTTCAAAACCACCATCAACATTAAGTCCCTGCTTAGCTCGGAACATGAGCTTTGTTGCGAGGTAAGCATGAGATGGTGACAAACAATCAACAGCAAATCGTAAAGAGAATTGAGGAGGCTTGTCTGACCTTTTTATAAATAGGATTTGGAATCCTTGCCTCTGGCGATTTTGCGCAAATCGGGAGGATGGCACAATTGGGAAGTTAGCGTCGTGAGAGACAGGAAGCTGGGCAGCATTGAGAAGTTGTCGCGAGTTGGGAAACTGAGCGTGCTAGCTGGCGGGACCGGCGCAAAGTGGGAAGCTGATCGTGCTAGCTGGCGGGACCGGCGCAAGATGGGGAAGCTGAGCGTGCTAGATGGCGTGACTTGGGCGGTTGTTGGGAAGTTTGGGGAGACTGGCGCGAGCTTGATGGGACCGGTGTAAACAAGGAGGGAGTAGGTGTTTCTACAGATAGCAAAGTTTCCTTATTTTGCCTTCCTTCACGCGCGGCTTCAATCAGGGCATCATCCATGCCAAAAATCTGGAAGCGTTATGTCCATCATTACTTCCTTTCCTTCTTTAAGGTTCCGTATTCATACCCAACGTAATTGCATCATCTCCCTCGTTTGAGAAAGGGTTCTTCTTGTTGAGTTTATCTCTTTGTCATGTCGCACAGAGACGAATCATCTTCTAACCAGGCCAGATTCTCCAGTGAAGGCGCGAGTCGACTCTTGCGGAGCATCCCAACAAAGGTTATTCGGGTTAAGAAAATCATACCGGTATGTTTTCTTCTTCTTCGGTGGACTGACGTACGCTTCACCACTTGTTTGATGAATGGAAAATTTCCCTTTCGTGCAGAGATATCCCGTTGGAGCATGCGTTACTGTTATCGACGAGGATGACCTAGTCGTTCCCCTCCCTTCAAATCCAACCTCGTTGACTGCTGCAGACTTGGAGAACGCTGATTTAGGGCTCTCTTGTTATGAATACCCCTATGCAGGATTGTCATTCGGGACTCGTATGAGGTGTCTCTCCTCCAATTATCGGAATGTTGGCGGTTTCCTGGTGCGGAAAGAATTCGTGGTCCTTTATACGAGGATATGGAAGACATACGGCCATATCGCTACCAGGAGCATAGTGAAGTGTTGTTCGTCCGCCTTGGTTTCCGTAGTGAACTGTCTTTTTCCAATGATTGCTGAGATGGAGAATATGTCCATCCGTCTTTCTTTGCAGAGTCGACCATTCAAATGTGGGAGAACATGGTGTCCACACGCGTGAATCCTTGGAGTTTAATATCAGCTTGGTTGCGGCATCTTCTCAATATTGTGAAGGTCGACGAGCAAGTGGTATTCTTCTTTGGTGTGATTCACGCCACAAAAGCCATCTTTGGAAGAGGAGAAAGCTTTGGCCCTGGTCTCGGAGGATTGAAGAGTTAACTCGAGACTTGAAGAGTAGGACTGAAAGATATCATGGTCGGTTGAAGATGATATTTTGTAGGGATTATAATTTACTAGATGGGCTTTTCTGATTTGTATCACAAGATTTGAAGGCTCCTCTCTTCTTTTTTTTTTTTTAAGAAATAAAGAAATTCCATTAATCTGTTGGATTGTATTGAAATTCGATAATTGGCAAGAAAGAAAGTAAAAGCAGAGAGGGTGTCTGGACGTTCACATTTTTGATGTAGCATGTTGCAGGGAAGTGATTAGGCGTAGTATGCCTTAAGCCACTTTCCGTTGATGACTGCCTCTAGCTTTCCCCCATCTTCTTTGATAATCTTGTAGTAACCATTGTCATACGCTTTAGTGATTATGTACGGCCCTTCCCATTTGGGAGAAAACTTCGGTGCCGATGCATCTTCTTTGGATGTGTTTGGCGGTTTTTAGCACCAGATCTCCTTCCTTGAAAACCTTTGGATTTTACATGGCCATTTATGCATGAAATCTGTTTCTGTATGCTTGTGCATGTTCCTCCGCCCAGGATATTCTGGAGTCCATAGTATCTAGTTCCGCGATTCTGGCATTGAGTGATTCGGCTTCATTCCACTGAGGTCCACTCGCTGCGGCGATTCTGGCAGACGGGATCTTGATTTCTGCTGGGAGGATCGCGTTTGTACCGTAGACAAGGGAGTAGGGAGACATGCCGGTGGAGATTCTAGGAGATGTTCTGTACGCCCAGAGAGCCATCGGCAATTGCTCGTGCCGAGTCCTGGGATTGTCGTGTACTGTTCGGCTGAGGATTCGGATCAGAGTCTTGTTGGTACTTTCGGCTTGCCCATTCCCCTGGGGATAATAGACAGTAGAGAAGACTTGTTTAATTCCGTACCTCTCAAGTAGTTCCTGTACTTGCTTGTTAGCAAAAGGCGTGCCGTTGTCGGTGATGACGTGTTTAGGTACGCCAAAACGGCAGATGATGTGTTCCTTGAAGAATACCGCGATCGTGGCTCCAGTGGTTCCTTTCAGCGGGACATCTTCAACCCACTTGGTAAAGTACTCGTTCGCGGTTATTATGTATTCATGTTGTTTTGAGGATGGCGGGTTGATCTTCCCAATGCTGTCGAGTCCCCAGCTATAAAAGTTCCACGGGCTACTTATCGAGTGTAAGGATGTTGGAGGCGCGTGGATGAGGTTTCCGTGAATCTGGCATTCTCGGCATTTATGAACGAAAGTAGCTGCGTCATCTTCCATGGTCGGCCAGTAGTACCTCTCGTGTATCTGCAGGAACGGTTTTGTTTCCCTTGGTGTTCGCCTTCGTGCATTTCTCTTAACATAACCGGGATTTACATCAGCCCCAAACACCGCGGTAGACTTCCTCCGAAACTCTTGCGATATAAAACCCCATCATGGAACACGAATCTTTTGGACTTTTGTTTTAGCTTGGACGCATCCTCTTTGTCAGTAGGAAGAATGCCGTCACGAAGGAAACCGATGTACGGCTCCCGCCAGTCCCCAGTGTGACTGATGTTGAGGACTTCTGTCTGACATGGGGGCGCCTGGCAATTGGGACACGCCTTCTGGAGTAATCGGGATTGGGCTTCCATCTCCGGCCAATAGTATCCAAGTCGTTGTAAACGACGATAGAGGGTTACTACGATGTTATTCCACGGACTTCGGTATGAACATGTTCAAGTTGTTGTTGTGCTTCCTCTTTTCCGAGACACCTTGACAGAGAGAGTATGCGGATTTCGATGATACGTAACATCTTGAAGCATAAAGAAATTCCGCAAAGTCTTGAGGTCGACCTTCCCTTGGAAAAGTGAGTTGTTGAGTTCTTGAATGATAGGAGTTCTCCAAATCATCGTCTTCGGCTTTCTCGGGTTGTGAAAGCCATGTTGAAGCTATGGTTCGCCGTTTTACTGTCAGGGTTTCCTCGGATCCTTCGAACTGTAGCTTTGATGTTAGTGTAGCTAGGCAGTCAACATGCTTGTTACTGCTACGGCCGACATGTGTGATGGTTGCTTAGGCGAAATAATTTAGTAGTTTTTGTGCTTCAGCCCTGTATGGTGCCAGCGTCAGTTCTTTCAACGCGTAAATCCCGTTTACCTGGTTGATGAGTAATTTGGAATCTCCTCTTATCTCCAAACGCGTGGACCTAGCTCGTTTAGCTAGTGATAGTCCAATAAGGAAGGCTTCGTATTCAGCTGAGTTATTGGTGCATGGAAAGTCTAGCTTGAAAGAGTGCGAGAAGACTTCTCCAGCAGGAGATACTAGTACCACACCCGCTCCTCCGGTATTAGTGCTGGGGGTGGAAGAGCCGTCGAAGAACAACAGCCATGCTTCTTTTTCGACTAAGAAGATATCTGGAAGGTCTCCCGGGATATCTTCTCGTAACTCCGCGGTGTTTTCTCCTGGGAATGCTGCTAACAGGTCTGCAACAGCCTGTCCTTTTATGGCCCTCGGGGAAACGCACGTTATGTCGAACTCTGACAGCTGTAGGAGCCATTTAGCCGGCCTCCCTATCAGGGCGGGTTTCGAGAGAAGGAACTTTACAGGGTCTTATTTGGATATTAACACCACCTTGTTGGAGAGGAGGTAGTGCCTGAACTTCTGGATGGAATAAATTAACGCTAAACACGCCTTTTACGCTTTGGGGTATCTCGAGTTCGGCGTCTCTCAACATTCGATCAAGTAATATATGGGATATTCAATTCCTTTGTCGTCTTCTTGAGCGAGGAGGGCTCCAATGGCGGTATCCCTAAAGGCTGTGTAAAGACATAGTGGCTTCCCTTGCATAGGAGGCTTCATGACGGTCGGGGAGGACAGAAGATTTGCTGGATCTTACGAGTACGCTTTTTCTTTGCGAGACGTAGTCCATGTGAAATTCGCTCCTTTTTTTTCAAGAGAGGGTAAACGCAGTAATGAGCTGTGCCAGCCCCGGTATGAAGCGACGAATGTAGTTTACCTTGCCCATGAAACTCTGGAGCTCTTTTGCGGTTCGTGGTGGCGGCATCGTGAGGATAGCTTGCGTCTTGACTGGGTCAACTTTTATCCTATGGCCGTTACTTGGAATCCTAAGAACTTCCCCGAAGAGACACCAAAGGCGCATTTCAAAGGATTCATCTTCAACTTGTATTCGCGACATCTTTCGAACACTTGTCGTAGCGTTTCCGGATGATCCGCTCGAGTCTTCGATTTAACTACCACATCATCTACGTAATCTTCGACTTGCTTGTGCATCATATCGTGGAAGATGGTAGTCATGGCGCGTTGGTAAGTAGCGCCAGCGTTCTTCAAACCGAAAGGCATTACGGTGTAATAGAAGTTTCCGAGAGGGGTTCGGAAAGCAGTCTTACTCGCGTCGTGCTCATACATCTTTATCTGTTTGTAGCCGCTATATTCATCCATGAAAGAGAACATACCATGTCCACTGGTAGCGTCTACCAGCATGTCGATGTTAGGGAGCGGGAAATCGTCTTTAGGGTAGCACTTGTTCAGATCTCTGAAATCGACACAACATCTGATCTGACCATTCTTCTTTTTAACGGGAACGATATTGGCCAACCAGGTGGGATGGTGAATAGGTTTGACAAAACCAGCGGCTAGTAATTTCTGGACCTCCGCCTTGATTTGTTCTTCTACGTCGTGTCTGAATTGTCTTGGAGGCTGCTTGACTGGTTTGGATCCGGGTATCACGTGCAGATGGTGGGTGACCAGTTTTCATCCAAGCCAGGCATTTCTTCGTAAGTCCATGCGAAAACGTCCTGGTATTCTTTGAGTAGGTCGACTAACTTTGAGCGTTACGCGAGAATGTAGAGTCGAACGATCGAACGGGTCGCGGGAATTCCTCATTCCCTATATTAACGTTTTCGAGTTCGTCGGTGGTTAAGTCGGTCCCGTCTTGCGGCTTACGAGGGCGTCTAGAACTTCCTCCTGGTTATTGTGAAAACATTCTTTCGGGCGGATAGACCGGGTCATGGTCTCCCCTGCTAATTGATAACAACGGTGGTAATGTGTGAGTTTTCCCTTTTTGCTTCGTCCTGCGGTAAGGGTGCATTCTCGCTTGGTGCGGGCACGGGTTATGCCCGGTGGCGGGAGACTGGCGGGTCTTCCTTCTGAGGAGACGGTGGGAGGGCGGTCTCCTCTGTGGAGTATCTCCAGTTTGTCGATATCTCTGAGCGATGTCCATTTTGGTAACAGAAAACTGTGAATCTTGGTCGTCACGCCTTTTGAACCCTCCTTCGGCCCATGTGCTTCTACGCAATAGACTGGTGCATAGGGGGACAGTGACGCAGGGATGCGGACAACTTCTCCGTTCAGTACTGTTCAGGCATTGGTGGTATGTTGAAGGAACGATCTTTAGATTGTGCAGCCACGGCCTTCCCAGTATCATGTGGTAGTCTGGTTCTTTTTCAATCACCTCAAACTTCACGCTTGATTGAATCGGCCCTACTGCCAGCTCCAAGTTGATGTAGCCGTACATGCTAGTTTGGTTGCCTTCGAAATTCGTCATCGTAGTGGGTTGTCGTACGATCTCGTTAGGTCGCACCCTGGCAGCTTTAAGTGTCTTGAGAATGATGACATTGGAAGATGCACCCGTGTCAATGAGCGCTCTTCGAAACTCTATGTTCCTGACGAGAGCCGTAACATGCAAGGCCCGGTTGTGATCGTCCTCTACCATCATGTCGTCATCGTTGAAAACAATATTGTTGGTGGATCTTCCGGGGATCCATGGAGTCCCCGTGGGTGCAGGAACTAGTGATGCGTTCATTGCTATTCGGTTAATAGCAGAGAATGTTTTTACTCGCTGGTCCTTGGAGAGGTGTAGCAATTCACATAAGTTTTCTACCAACATGGTCGCCTCCTGGTCCGCTGGCTTCCAGTCAGTGACGAAACCATTGATTTGAGAATGCTCATTCGGGATGTCAGTCCCCTGCTCTTGATCTCCTGGGGAACATGAACCACTTAGCTCCGATGTTAGGCTGATGAGGAAGTCGAGTATGCTGTTAATCACATCCTTCATTAGATCCATGTTTTTGGCATGGATCTGCTGAGCTCGCATCAGGTCAACCAGTCTTGGGACCTCTTCATTGGTCATATTGCTTCCAGAAACTGACGAGTTATCATGACCTTGAGCGGGATAAATGTTTATGGAGATGGCCTGATAGCCGACCATGCTTGTGCGAAATTTGAGGACGGAAACTGGAATTTGATGTTGTAACCGAAAGATCAATCCTCCCACTGTGGTCGCCAATTGTTTATGGGTAAAAATCGTTTCCGTCGATTTTGGTAAATTCGGTAGGTGAGTGAGAAACTGGTTTAAACCCTAAACAAATATGCTGCACGTGAGCACTTTATAGATTCGAGAGATCAATCTGTACAAGTCCGGCCTAAACCAAGAAATGGCCGTTCCAGACTTGCTTCGGTCACAAAGTGGAGGAGAAGGGTTGATTTGGGGAGGGAAGCAAAGAAAGGTGTTGAGACCAGAATAATTATGGGAGAGTAGTGTCTCGACTTGTATCAGAAAGTGAAAGCTTAGGAAGCTTGCAAGAGATGAAAGATTTTGGAGAGCTTGCAAAGTTGCCTTTTAAGAGTGTTGTATTTTTCTCCCGACCGAGACTTGTTGTCCGGTGGAAATAGGTAAGACCTATTTATACAAGTCGAGATTGAAACGTACCACTGCCTCATGAAGGAAGAGAGTAAAGGGTGAAATAATGGGAGGAGGTGGTAACCGCATGGTGTTTATGGGTGAAAACGTTTTCACCATTATTTCCTCATTTATTTGACCGCTTTATTCCTATTCACGCTTTCTTAATGTGAGCGTAGTGTACGCTGCATGTTGTGACCGCCAAACCAAGACCCTGGAAAGCATCCCCCAGTTTGTGTTGATGTCTCGAGTGTTGGTTGCATCTTGAGTGCAAGTGGCGCTGCTAGTGGCGCGTGTGGCATGTGCCAATGGCATGTACGGAATGCCTTTGTTGCGGGTTGCACCTTGAGTGCAAGTGGCAATGCCAGAGCTGCTAGTGGCGTGTGTGGCATGTGCCAATGGCATGTGCGGAATGCCTTGGTGGTAGGATGTACGTTGAGTGTTAGTGGCAATGCCAGAGCTGCTAGTGGCGTCTTTGGCATGTGCCAATGGCGTGTGTGGAATGCCTTGGTGGTAGGTTGCACGGTTTGCAAGTTAGGCTACCAGCGTGGGTTTTGGCATGTGTCAATGGCACGTACGTCCAAGTTGGCCTAGGTTGCACGGCTTGCAAGTTAGTCTACCAGCGTGCGTGTTTGGCATGTGTCAATGGCACGCATGGCCATTAGGGCTACGCCCTGGTAAGAAAAGCTACCGGCGATGCATGTTGGCATGTGCCAATGGAATGCTCGGCCATTAGGGCCATGTCCTGGTAAGAAAAGCTACCAGCGATGCGTGTTGGCATGTGCCAATGGCATGCGTGGCCAATTTGGGTCATGACCTGGTAAGAAAAGCTACCAGCGATGCGTGTTAGCATGTGCCAATGGCATGCGTGGCCAATTTGGGTCACGACCTGGTAGGAAAAGCTACCAGCGATGCGTGTTGGCATTTGCCAATGGCATGCGTGGCCAATTTGGGTCACGACCTGGTAGGAAAAGCTACCAGCGAGCGTGTTGGCATGTGCCAATGGCATGCGTGGCCAATTTGGGTCACGGACTGGTAGGAAAAGCTACCAGCGAGCGTGTTGGCATGTGCCAATGGCATGCTCGGCCATTAGGGCCGCACCCGTGTGAGAAAAGCTACCGGCCATTAGCGTGTTGGCATGTGCCAATGGCATGCTCGGCCATTAGGGCCACGCCCTGGTGAGAAAAGCTACCAGCGAGCGTGTTGGCATGTGCCAATGGCATGATCGGCCATTTGGGCCACGCCCTGGTGAGAAAAGCTACCAGCGAGCGTGTTGGCATATGGCAATGGCGTGCTCGGCCATTAGGGCCACGGCCTAGTAAGAAAAGCTACCAGCAAGCGTGTTGGCATGTGCCAATGGCATGCTCGGCCATTAGGGCCACGTCCTGGTGAGAAAAGCTACCAGCGAGCGTGTTGGCATGTGCCAATGGCATGCGTGGCCAATTTGGCCTAGGTTGCATGGTTTGCAAGCCTAGGTGCGGGCACTACTTTGGCATGGCGCGGCTAGGGCCAAGGTAAGGGTGTTTGGCTTGGCGTGGCGTGACCAGGCGTAGCTAGGGCCAAGGCAGAGTGTGTTTGGCATGGCGCGGCTAGCTTGGGCTAGGTGTGGCTGGCATGATTTGCCAATGGCACGGAGGTGCGGCTAGCATGGTTGGCATGCTTTGGCGCGTTTGGTGTGGCTGGCATGATTTTCCATTGGCATAGAGGTGCGGCTAGCTTGGGCTAGGTGTGGATGGCATGATTTGCCATTGGCACGGAGGTGCGGCCAGCATGGTTGGCATGCTTTGGCGCGTTTGGTGTGACTAGCATAGCTAGGGCCAAGGCAGAGTGCGTTTGGCATGGCACGGCTAGCTTGGGCTAGGTGTGGCTGGCATGATTTGCCATTGGCACGGAGGTGCGGCTAGCATGGTTGGCATGCTTTGGCGCGTTTGGTATGGCTGGCATAGCTAGGGCCAAGGCAGATTGCGTTTGGCATGGCGCGGCTAGCTTGGGCTAAGTGTGGCTGGCATGATTTGCCATTGGCACGGAGGGGAATTAGGGTTTTGTTTGTTGTAACCCTAATTTTAAAAAATACCCCCTATTAATTACTGACTACATGCATTAAATGTTCTAATAAATGTGTCATCGGTGACATTAGGTTATTTGGGGTTTTATGATTTTACCCTTTGTTTAAAATCCACCATCAACACTATCATGCTTAGTTTACTTTTAATTTATTCTGAGTTTGAGAAAAAATTAATTGAATAATTTCATCACATTTTGGCTGCCATAAACCTCACATCTAAACCTCCGCTCCTCTGATCCGATAAAACCCAAAGGTAAGCCGATCTCTTTCTTTGGTTTCAATCCTTCTAGTATCTATTCTTGTTTTTAATTTCTTCACTTCCTGAAATTCTAGTTCTCCTATTAGACTTCTTAGTCGGTTTGTGGAGTTAATAAGAAATATGGACCTTATCTTTGGCCTCCTGCTTAGTAAGTGCTCAAGTTGTCATTTTTCTGTCTTCAATAAAGGTACTGCTGATTTCACCTTTCCTTCCTTTGTTTCTTATTGAAGAAACTCCAGGTATTCCTCTACGGCCTCTCTTTCTGAGCACTTAGAAATTACAGTATATTATATCCTGCTTTATATTTCTCCTTCCTATGCTCCTTATACATCTTGTATACTTCTGTGGACTGAGATTGTATCTAGACTCAGGTTTTGTGATCACATTTTGTGACTTGATTCTGTGGAATACCTTTACTGCTGTTCTGTTGTTTTTGGCCATGAAAATTCTAGCATGGAACACACAAGGGTGTGGTCAGAAAAAATCCCAACAACATTTACATTCTTTACTTGCCTCTGAAAAATCTGACATTCTTTTTTTATCTGAAACCAAGTCTCAGAGGAGCTTGATGAAAAATGTCTTAATTTTTTTCCCAAACACCCACATTGTGGACCCAGATGGAATAGATGGGGGGCTAGCAATAGCCTGGGTGGATGGCTTTCATTTTGAGGTGGTTCAATGGAACCTTAACATGATAAACATCATTGTTAAAAACAATTTTCACTCTAAAGAATGGTTACTAACATGTTTCTATGGGGCTCCTAAGCATGAAGAAAAACTAGAAGTAATGGGTTATCTAGAGGATATTGCACATAGAATAAATCATAACAAAACGCCATGGTTAGTAATAGGATATCTAAACATCATTTTTAACAGTGATGAAAAAATGGGAGGTTTGCCTTTTAATAGAAAAAAAAGTGGAACCTGTCTTGAACCTAATTCAAAGAACAGAGTTAGAAGACCTAGGATTTAGAGGTAACATATTCACATGGAGTAACAAGAGAGAAGGACAGGCTAATATAAAACAAAGGCTAGATAGGGCTTTAGCTAATGCTGAATGGAATATGGAATTCCAAGATGCATTTCTAGAAAACTTAGTAGTTATAGGATCAGATCATAGTCCTATTTGTCTTTCGCTATTTTCTAGTCATTTGCATTTGAACAATACTTTCAAATTTTATGATACTTGGCTTAAAGAGGAGGCTTGCATCCAAGTTATAAAGGGCTCTTGGAATCATATAAACTCTGTTAATCCAGATATTGATCTGTTGAGAAATATTTCAATACTGAGAATCAACTTAGGCAATTGGAAAAAAGATGTCTTTGGGAAACCAAACAAGAGAAATTAAGCTTTTACTAAAAACAATAGAACACCTAGAAGCTAAAAAATCAAGCAATTGTAACATAGGTTTGATCAATAAGAAAAGGATTGAATTAGAATCCTTATATGACACACAAGAATAAATAGCAAGACAACAATCCAGAAATAACACTATTACACTAGGAGAAAGAAATACTAAGTTTTTTCACGTTACCACTCTAAAAAGAAGAAAAAGAAATAGAAGAGGCGTTAACAACTTACTTTTCCGAGTTATTCACTGAATCTTCTGCAACAACTGAATCTCCAATCTTCTCTCATTTAAAACCTTGCATTTCTAGGGAACAAAATGAATCTCTAACTGAAATACCATCTGCTACTGAGATTTGGGAGGTTGTTAGAAAATTAAAACCTAACAAAGTACCCGGCACAGATGGGTTCCCAGTTAGTTTCTTTAAGAAAAACTGGGAAATAGTGGGCACTCAATTAGTTGTTGTAATCTAAGACTTTTTCAAAAATAGAAAACTAAATCCTGATCTTAACAAAACCTTCCTATTCCTAATTCCTAAAGGTAAGAATCCAAAAACACCAGCTGATTTTAGACCAATAGGATTATGTAACACCCCATACAAGGTCATTGCCAAAATAATGGCAAATAGGTTTAAGAACTCTCTAGAAAAAATAATCTCACCTCTTCAATCTGCTTTCCTTTCTTCTAGACAGATCTCTGATAATATTATCGTGGCACATGAAGTTGTCTATTCTATGAAGAAAAGTAGAAAAAATATAGGCAACATAGGATTAAAAATTGATATGTCGAAAGCTTTCGACAGGGTCAATTGGAGTTTTCTGATTAAAACTTTAACTGCCTTTGGCTTCTCCAAAGATTGGTGTGAATCAATATTTCAATGCATATCATCTTCCAACATTGTTGTTCTCTTGAATGGAATTCCTTGTAAAGAATTTAAACCTTCTAGAGGTATTAGACAGGGGGATCCTCTATCCCCTTACCTCTTCATCTTATGTATGGAGGTTCTGTCGCGCTATCTCTGCCATCTTGAAACTATTAAAAAGGTTCAAGGAATTAAGCTAACACCGAACTCACCAACAATCTCCCACTTATTTTTCGCAGACGATTTGCTATTATTTACCAAAGCTGACGTAGGTGGTTGTCAGAACTTGCTTGATGCAATCAACATGTTCAGTTTAGATTCAGGACAAGTCATAAACCTATCGAAATCAGGTCTGTTCTTCAGTAAAAAAGTGCACAACAAACACCAAGGTATTATCTCAAGATTACTAAAAAAAAAAAATATATCAAAGACACTCACTTAGGTGCACCTTTATTCATTGACAAGTCTATTTAAAAAACCTTTGATTTCATAATTGAAAAACTAGAATTAAGAATAAAGACTTGGCTAGGAAAAATATTGTCACAACCCAGTAAAATGGTGCTAAATAAGTCTATTCTTTCTAGCATGCCCATTTATAGTATGGGATGCTTTGTGCTACCTAAGAAGATTAACAAAAGAATTAATGATATCCAGAGAGACTTTTGGTGGGGGAAACACACCAACTCTAAAGGTATATACATTAAATCTTTTGATTTCCTTTGTAAACTTGCTAATCAAGGAGGTTTAGGTTTTAAAGAGGCAAACAAAGTAAACCAAGCAATGATCAGCAGAATTGCTTGGAGGCTGGTGAGTCATCCTGATGACTTCTGGGCAAAAATTCTAAAAGGTAAATACTTCAAAAAAACGGGTGCTCTCCTATACAAGAAGAAATCATAAGCTTCTTGGATTTGGAAATGCATTCTTCAAGGAATTGAACACATAAAAAATCACAGCATTTGGGAGGTGGGTGATGGCACCTCTATAAATATTTGGGAAGATAAATGGCTTCCCAACAGAACTGAACCTCTTGTGAACTCCTTTCACAATTGTCATTCCAATTTAACACTTGTTTACCAGTTAATTGACTGTGAAACTAAGAAGTGGAATACATCTCTGATACATTCTATGTTCGACACTACTCTAGTCAATGAAATCAGTAACATAAAGCTATACACCACAGACAAGGGCATCTTGAAGAAAGACAAAATCAGATGGATGCTCACAACCAATGGGGATTTCACTGTGAAATCATTATATGCTAAACTTCACAATCCAACGGACTCTACTCCCATCAAAACTAAGAAATTTTGGAAACAACTTTGGAGTATGAATACTTCCCAGAGAATAAAATTATTCATCTGGAAGTGCTTACAAGATATGTTACCTACAAAAACTAAACTGGGAATAGCATCATAGGAAGAAAGGAAGTGTTTCTTCTGCAAGCAAGTGGAAGAAAAAACCTTCCATTTATTTTTTGAATGTGAATACGCAACTGCAGTTTGGCGGCTACACCCAATGCCTTGTCTGGGAGTATTCTCCAACCCTTCTTACATGAATATCTCTTTCCTTGATATGTACAACAACTGGTTGGCAGGAGATAGCAATTCAATTTCTATGGCATTAGCTGCCACCAAATGCTGGTTCATTTGGAAAGAACGCTGTCTTAGAGATTTTGAAAACAAAAATAGAACCCCAAATCAGCTGGCTATAAATATTGCAAGACACTATAACTATTGGCATCCTACACAATTGCTAGGAACATCACAGAGCATCACTAAAACTTATGTTCAAATATGTTGGACTTTCCCTGCTACTAATTTCTATAAATTAAACTGTGATGCCTCATGGTTATCTGCAAACACTAATGCAGGTTTTGGTTTTGTCTTGCGCAATTGGACAGGAACTTTCAAAGGTGCGGAATGGGAATTTGCGGTCGAATCAGCAGAAGAAAGTCGAAGGCCGTAGCTCGCTACGACAACAACATGGGCCGCTACAAACAATCTGACTAATTTGTCCATTGAAGGTGACAACCAGAACACCATCAAATATTTGCAAGGCAAACCAAACTCAATTAAGTGGCAATGTGAGGCAATCCTAGATGAAGTTAAGAAGATAGCTCAAACTCTATCCGGTTTTGGAGGCTTTCAATATGTAGATCGCAAAGCTAACAAAGTGGCAGATGTGTTAGCTAAGGAAGGAAGAAAATCTACACAACAATCTACTTTTTTTGCTGAAACACCATCTTTTTTATTTCCAACAATAGCTTTAGACACTGTCAAATCTTATGAAGTATGTAATATGAATGCTACTTGTGTACCTTTCCAAGAAATGGCTAATCACACGATTCAGACAACATGCGGACAACTCAACCTGAGTTAGTACCAAATGGGTCTGAATCTGCAGATTAGTATTTCTTTCAGTAATATATCTTGGTTATTTTCAAAAAAAAAAAGACTTCCCCCTTTTTATTAATTGATACAATCAGCATAATAAGTGGACAAAATACAAGTGAAATATTGAATGGATAAATGATTTTTTTTTTTGTTTTTTTGTTATTGAATTAGGACTGTTTTAGTAAGTTTGCTGGTTCAATTTTAATATTAATCATTTGGTTGCAGGTGCTAAATTGGAGAAACATAAGTGAACATGGTAGGTCCTTTATGCTTGCCTTCTCCATCTAACCTTTGTGAACTTCAGTTATTGCACCTTTGATAAAAACACACGTTGCCGATGAATTCAGATTTTTAATCAGAAATATGTTGATGCCATTAGAAGTGTACATTGTGATGCGCATTTGTAAAATTTCTTATATACTTAGTGGAGTTTTGCAGTTTCAAAAACATTTTTTGTGCAAAATGAGGCAACAGATTAGTATTCGCAAAATGACCTGTAAAATGATTTGTTGGAATATGATTTATAGGAAAGTACTTGGAGGTAAGCACTTGCTTGAAAATCTTCCAGTGAGTTTTGTCGAGTTTATTGTCTTTGAGAAGCGTCATTTATCAGGAGTAGAAAATTGACATAGGTGTTGTTATTTCCAACAAATAGTGTAGCTCAATGGGTACAGAAGCTCTACTCTTGAGTCTCAGAATTCTTCCCAATTGATTGTAAATATCTTTCACTGCCATAGTTTCTAATTTTAGTTGAGACCTGTTTCCACTTACTTTCTCAGTTTGATACCCTAGATTTTTTGTTCATTCCACATATGATCATTTGGGAATTTGAAGCGAATTATGATGCTTCTCTATGCATGTTCCATGAATATCTGAATCTGATGAAGCTAAAAGAAGCTGCCACATAGGTTTGTCCGGACATATTGACAAATGTGGGAAGATTCTTTTGAGTATAATTGAGAAATTTCAAACCAAAATGGAAAAACATGCAGCTGGAGGGAATCATCGCAAGAAAACCGATCAAACCATAATGCATGTCCCTGGAGAAGTTGAACATTTTCAAAGTAGATTAAAATCTGAATCTCTGTCATCCTTTAATGCATTGCTGAAATTGTGCATTATTTTTATCCATCAAAGAAGTGTAAAGAAATCAAGATTTCAGTAGAAATTAGAAATATCAATCTCAATTTCATGGTTCATAGTGCAACTTCTAACAACAGGTGTTTTCTCTTTAGTCGTGATTTTCACATTTATGCTATGTGGTATAAGTAATTGCATTTTTATAGTTCCATATAAGCCGCATACACTAATGGGTTATTTAAAGTTCTTTTTATGTTTGGAAGTTGGTTTCAGTTGTTATATTTATTATTATCAGTGGCTTTTTCATTTAGTTAATATGCATGTAGGAAGTAGTTTTTTCATCACTTTTTAATCAGGTTTCAAAAATTTATGTTAATCGTTTTTGACAAAGCTGGCGTGGAACCTAACCAAAATGTTGGAAACAGAGGAACCCAGGGATACATTTCAGCATCAAGTCCAACCCCGTGCTGTTACGGCACGGGTTAGGCCCTAGTTTATCTCAAATAAAATGATTAAAGTAAGCAAGCATGCACAATCCCAACTTCAAAAAAGAAGAAGAATAAAACAACAACAAAAACTCAGTGTATAATTGTAAGACTATGTATGATTGATTTAGTTAGAACCATTTTTTGCCCAGCGTTTTTAGGGGCCACTCAAAAGGATTTAGGGGCCAACAATAAAACAAAATAGGGTCACCCGAACCTACATTGAGTTCACCCCTTATCCTTTTTTTTCGTAATGGTAAAATTGCCCTTTAATAATCGGAAATTAAACATGAATTTGGTAGTTAGTGTCCATTTAGTTATTGTTAACACTTTTTTTTTTCGAATTTTGGTTCTACCATAATCGGTAGATAAAAATCTACTTTATCTACCGATTATGAATGATGTTCTTAAGAAATGATGAACATTAACCAGAGTCGGTAGATAACATCTACCGATTATTCTTGATTCAAAAATTTCAATTTTTCTGTACTAAAAATTAAACACAATCGGTAAATAATGAACACAATTTACTACCGATTATGGTAGTACTAAAATTCGAAAATTGAAGAATTTTGTTCAAAAACTCATTTTGTGGCCAGTATATAATCGGAAGTTTAATTAACTTAGAATACTACCGAATATGAACTGAGAATTACCATATTCGGTAGTATTCTAAGTTAATTAAACTTACGATTATATACTGGCCCCAAAATGAGTTTTTGAAAAAAAAACTTAATTTTTAAAATTTAATTTTGGAATTATAACAATCGGAAGTAAGGTAAGTGAACTTAACTTCCGATTATATAATGGAACTTTGAAATAAGAATTACCATATTCGGTAGTATTTTAAGTTAATTAAACTTTCGATTATATATTGGCCCCAAAACGATTTTTTGAAAAAAAAATTTCAATTTTCGAATTTTGGTACTACCATAATCGGTAGTAATTGTGTCATTATCTACAGATTGTGTTTAATTTTTAGAAAAATTGAATTTTTTTGGTTCTACCATAATCGGTAGATATAAATCTATTTTACCTACCGATTATGGTTAATGTTCATCATTTCTTAAGATCATCATCCATAATCGGTAGGTAAAATAGATTTTTATCTACCGATTATGGTAGAACCAAAAAAAAAAAAAAAAAAAAAAAAATTGCTAAGAATAACTAAATGTACACTAACTATCGAATTCATGTTTAATTTCCGATTATTGAAGGGCAATTTTTCCATTACGAAAAAAAGGATAAGGGGTGAACTCAATTTAGGTTTGGGTGACCCTATTTTGTTTTATTGTTGGCCCCTAATTCCTTTTGAGTGGCCCCTAAATTTGCCAGGATTTTTTGGGCACCCCTTTTTTTTTTTGGGACCATGATTTGGTTAGGCCACCTTCCCTATAGTTATAAGGGGTGTCCTAAAAGGTGGAGATGACTAGTTTACCCTTTAACCTAATTAAAATTATAACTCTACAACTTCTTCTTCCTCTATTCTACAATTTTTCTTCTTCTCTTCTTCATCAATTTATGATCATCTAAACCTGATCATATACAAATCTAATCAAAATCATCAAATTTTAATCGTCGATTGATTTTTTGGTAAACAAACCAGCCTGTAAGTATTTTCCCACAAACCCATTACTTCTAATTCGTTTTTTATTGAAATTTTTGAGTAGTAGTCATCAAAATGGGTTGAAAATGGAAATTACAGTAGTAAGTTCGGTTAGGAATTTTTGTGAAAAAACTTTGTCGATCTAGCCGAACTTGCTAGAAATGAAGAACATGAAGAATAGTTCGGCTGTTTCGCAAAAAAAAAAAATATTTCCTGGCTGAACTTTTAATTTCTTAACCAAATTTTTCTGTGAAATCTTATATATTAAGTTCGGTGATGTTGCAATTTTTTTTCTCCTAACCGAATTCCCTATATATTTAATTCGGTCACATTGCAAAAAATTTCTCCTAACCGAACTTTCCTCTGAAAGCAAAAAAATCCATTAAAACTAAGTTCGGCTACCTGCGCCTTCATGAACATTAGTCGAACTACATTAGCAGATAAGTTCGGTTACTTGTTCTTCAGATCTTGTAGCCGAATTTGTTTGACTTAGCCCAAATCAAGCTATAAAATTTCTTATTTTCAGAAAGTTTTGGCCAATTCAAGCAATAAAAAACTAAATTTGAAGTATGCTTGGGTGGTTTGAAGGTTCAGATTCAACAAATAAAAAAATAATTAAGTTTTTCCAACTCTTAAATTCTCCTTCTTCTTCCCTTTCAATAACTTAATTTTAAGAAAAATAATATTAATTTAATCTTACACTAATCTAATTACTAATTAACCTAACTTAATTACACTAATCAATATTCTTCAGACTATCTGTTTCTCAATTTCTAAGTTCACGAGTCATCTCAAATCAATCTCTAATTGTTATTGCTGAAAAATCTGTCTAGTACTTGATGATGAAACGGAGTTTTCTTTTTCATTTGCAGAAGCAATTTGAATTATAGCTATATGTTTCGTTAATTAGTGATTCTAAGTAAAAATAAATATTTATTGGATAGATTACAGGTCTACAGAGATGTTTTACGAAGCAGTTTTCATGGCACGTGCCTTAACAATCGCAGTTGACCACATGTTCTGCTTCTTTCTGCCTGTCGATTGATACATGAATGCTCCAAGCCTCTATATGGATGCAGGAATGTGGCAATCCTCACTTTAGTTCGGACCTTGCTAGATGGTCTTCATTTAGTTTATATTTATTTCAAAGTCCGTTCAGCTTTCAGCCATCGGAAAGCGCTAGTCAATGGTAATGGTCAAGACTACCTTAATTCAGTCAAAGGTTTATGGTTTGATGCTTACATAATATTACCATTACCACAGGTTAGTTCATTTTCCTTTCGATCTGGATTATCAACAAAATTGATTTAGGAAATGGAAAGGCGTTTCTGGTGAGTTTATTACTAGTTTTGATTCTTCCTTACATTGACTGACACACCAAGTGTACGATAGAATGAAATAGGGCCTTGGAGTGAACGGTTTCAATTTGAATGGAACTGCATTCCCGCTTGGGTATGAAGATAATATTTCAAAAGGAAAAAAAAAAAAAAGTACATTACTAGTTTGGGGAATGCATTACTAGTTTAGAGAATAATTTCTATTTTGAATAATTCTAGTAGCATGAGATAATGTTCCCAAAAGGCTCCACCATTGACTAATTCGTTATAATATAATAATATGACTCCGGATATTTTGAGTGCATTATGAACTATTATTAACAAAATATAACTTGATTTGAAATTAAAAGAAAAGCAACATTAAATTTTAAAAAATGTGATATTTGTGATAGTTTTTCTGTTAATACACTTATTATCTTATTTAATATTTGGAACTTATTAATGCTTAAAGGGTACTATTGAAATTAATGTATTATATTATGATATTATTGAATTATATTTTAGCACGAGTGCCCAAATCGGGACTATTTTTTATTATATTAACAAGAATATTATATTATTCTTGGAAAGTGACGATGTTTAAATGAGAATTTGGCATAGAGGATCCAAACCCAAACAAGCATGAATGGTACGAAAATACGTTTATTTCAATACCTTTTATAAGCAAATTGGTTATAATACCACCATAAGTGATGAAATTTCTAAAGGAAAGCCTTTTAATACATTTTTGTACAATTTTTTTCCTTTTAATGCCAATTTTCATCATATATTACAATATTCTTTAATCATTTTTCTTATACAACATTTAAAATCACTTAACTATGCCTAAGAAGATATTACTCTCCAGTACTCTCTTGATTGTTTTCTTAGCAATTGCATCCATTAACGTTAATTTTCATGCTCAAAATGAAGACGGGAAGGTTTTTTTAAGTATGCCACATCATTGAGAAAATTCTAGTCAATAGTTTTGGTCCCAATTTTAGAAGAGAAAAAGATCCAAAGTTTTCGTGCTCATCCATCTTTAACTGGTACCTAAATATTTCTTTTTTTACTTTCTTTAATTTATTCGTTTGTACATTTAAAGATGGTGTACTTGAGAGTCTAGGAAGTAATTGCAACAATCGTTTTTACCTTCTCATGAGAGCAAATCTTGTGGTTGAATCCAACTTGTTCCAACCTTAGAAAAAGTGTGAACTGTCAGGTCTAATGGCTTCCAAATTGGTGTTATCCTCACTTTTTCTAAGCCTTGTTCCATGGTTTCGTGGAATGGTGCCAAAAAAACTCTAATCTGACTAGCATTAAACGCTATTCATAATAGCGTACTAGAAGACAAGAAACGCTAATCGAAATGGCGTCAAATATTCAGAAAACGCTATTGAGATTAACGCTTAACGCCAATCAAATGACGCCTAGAAATATAATAATAGATAATAACACTCAAATCAGTACATTCTCAAAAATAAAAAATAAATCAATTCTTTAGCCTAACTAGTATAACACGCACGCGCGATGCGCCTGCTGATACGTATTGATCTCTATACCTTGGTAGCTATTACTATAAAGACGGAATTCAGAACAATAATAGACGAGAAACTTAGAAAACAGAGACACAAGAAAGTAATTCGAAGAAAATATCTTCTCTAGATTATGAACAAGAAAACGATTACAATTCTCTCTTTGTTACGCTCACAATCTCTCTAAACAGTGGATCAACCTTAAACTGTTTGCTAGGTTTTCTGTGTGTTTAGTTAACAACCAAACCTCTCTAGTTATATCCTTCATCGTACTCAGCCGACCAAGGACTTCTATTAGGAATCTATTTCCTAAAACAAAACTCTTCCCTAACTAGGAATTCTTCCTAAACAAAGATTCCTGCCTAGAATATGATTCTTCTCTCAATTGAGCTTGAGGTTAACTAAGTTCCCTAAAGGAGTACAGATACACTTGTATCATGGGTCCCCCTTTTAAGAACTTGAACTCCTGTGAGAGTTAAAAATGAAGGTTAGGGAACTCAAGAGTCCCTTTTTCCTTGTTAAACCACTTGGCCTTGCTAGGAACTTGACCTTTACATCCAATTAGAAAAGCTTCTTTCTCTCCTTGTCGCGTTTTAGTCACTCTTCGTTCCAATATGCAGTCTTCCTTGAGTGGTTCCTCTCTATCAAACCATAAGTCTTCTACTCGTGGTAAGATCATAGTGTCGTCGCCGTCATCATCAAGTAACGGTGGTTCAAACAACTTCAAGTATTTGGCATTTATTACCGAGTACATTCCTAGATAAGGTGGCAGATCCAGTCGAAAGGCATTGTCACCAATCTGATCGAGAATACGAAATGGTACAAACCTCAATGGCTTCAACTTCTTACCTTCCCCCTTCAGTCGTTCCTTACCTAATTAGGCCGACCGAGCGAAGCGAGGGAGGACTCTATATTGGTGACTTTGTGTCAATATGAGACATGACTTTTTTTTCCAATTTCACAAAAAATATTGGATTTGGTTCAACGATGAAAGGACCTCACTGCCCCTCCTTGATTTTTTTTCCTTCTTTAAACGGACGTAAATAGTTACAATGTTGAGGACTTTTTTGTAAGGTGAAAAAAACAAAAACACAGAATAAAGTTAGAGATCCTGGGGTCGAATCCCAGCCACCTCCAGAATTTTAATTTTTCCTCCCTTCTTCCTACTCTCGATTTCTGTGTAATTCCTTCACCACAACCTCCGTCGTAACTAGCAGCACCACATAAACATCATACACAAACCATTACACCCCAACAAGGAAGCAACACCACCACCACCATTACATTCTCAACATTCAGGTTCATCTTCTTCAATTATCACCACCACCGGCCTCTTCCTTCACCTCCGTCAATTCCAGAAGCACCATCACCACCATTTGAAACCGTAACCAATACCATGACCAACAAATTTCTATCTCTTCCTTCGTATTATAAGACATTCAAGATTCAATACATCGAAGGCAAAGAAAAATCTCAAATTACTGGATCTCATAGAACTGCATCAATTTCATTTCGATTTCTTCAATGTTGAAAAAAATAATTGAACCCACAAATATTCACCAAATCATAAAATTGATTTGATTAAAACAGTTCATACCTCAATTTGATATAAGAGGAACAATACAGAGTACAAATTGCATAAATGGTACCTCTTAGTTAAGTTAATTTGAAGAAATTCATATCTGTAAGAAAATAGAGTAAACATATACTAATAACTAGCAGAGGTTTCTTAAGCTTTTATCGACTCAGTGAGTCACACCGATTTCTCAAATCTCAGTTCAAACTCAAACCCTAATAATTCTTCAATCAACCAATTTCTTCACCTGGTTGTTCAATTCAACACCATTACTGTTCCTCCCAATTCCTTGAGTATCTATCTATTTATTCTCTAAAACCTCGTCGATTCTTCATTCAATTATCAATCGCAGAAATTGAATTTGCAGTTGATGTTCTTATTTTTCTCATGTAACGAAGAAATAAATTGGATTTTTAATTAGATTTGTAAACTGTTTTATCTTTTGCGGAAATTGGATTTGTAATTTGAACAGACCAGAGAAGAGAGATGCAAAGGAAGAAGACTTCCTTCTTTTCTGTCTTAATAAGAGATTCTATATGAGATGCAGTCATTGCTACGTACTTTAACAAAGTGATGGTCACGCAAACGTTTTCTTTTTCTTTTCTTTTGTATTTTTGAAGCAATTTTGATATACATTAGATTCCTATGGTAAAAGGATTTTGTTTAGGGTTTGTATAAGAATATCATGACGAAATTGCCCTAGGCAAGCACATGTCACCAAAAATTTTGAAATTTCTTTACATAAATTTACAAAGAAATATAATTTCTTTATTTGAAAAATTTTTCTTTACAAATTTACACGTCGACTATGTGCCATTATGGCAGAACTAAATTGCGAGTACAAAATTTAGTTTTGCGTTAATTTTTTTGGTAGGACGTTCCACCGTGTCAAGGACATCTAGTTTTAACCATACCAAGTCACCAACACCGAAATTACAAGGCACAAGATGCTTGTCATGCTTTGCTTTGTATTTAGCTTGTGACTTCTTCAATTGTGCTTCTATAATTGCATGAATCTGAGATATCTTCTCCAAGAACTTTTATTCCTTTTGTCGTTCACTTCCTGCCTTTCCCCCCATTGAGGTGTCACTAGAAAATACTAGATCGAAAGGGCTAGGTGGTAAGTAACCATCGCACGTCTCGAAAGAAGATTTCCCCGAAGAACTGTGAACTGCTCTATTGAAAGCAAATCAGAAATATGGTAAACTCTCATCCCAAGTTTTAGGATGCTTGGAATTATGTCCCCTTAACATGTGAACCATAGTCATGTTGACCACTTCTGTTTGCCCGTCCATTTGTGGATAAATCCGTACTCTTCTTCAACCTAGTGTCCATCATCTTCCAAAAAGAATCCCAAAAATGACTAAGGAATCGACTATCCCTATCAGAAATAATCGAAGTAGGTAAACCAAAATGCTTCCACACATGCTCAAAAAAGAGATTTGCTGCACCGGCTCCCGTTACCGTCTTTGTACATGGAATTAATGCAATCATCTTGCTGAATCGGTCGACCCCAAAGAACAAGTAATCATAACCAGACTTGGTCTTCGGTAACCCACCAAGAAAATCCATAGAAATACTCTCCCAAGGTGAAAAAGCGGGGGGTCTAACAACCACACCCAACAATTCGTTTGGCAATCTGAGAGGACTCACTCCGATATACTTTCAAGAGAATCAACTAGACAGTTAGACTTTATCTATAGGAAAGTATATCAAAGAGCGATATCTCTATTTCTCAATTCAATCCGCAATCAAACAAATATGAATTTGCGAGCCCGATTGAATAAGGAGAAATAACTTGAACGGTACCAAAGATCAATGTTCGAGTGTCAATCAATTTATATCAACATCCAAAGGATCTAATTGATTGATCTTAATGCACAACCTGTGATATTTCTATTATATAGCAAAATATAATGCGGAAAAGAAATAACACACACACACCATAATTTTGTTAACAACGAAAACCGCAAATGCAGAAAAACCCCGGGACCTAGTCCAGCTTTGAACACCACACTGTATTAAGCCGCTAAAGACACTAACCTACTACCAATGAACTTCAGACTGGACTATAGTTGAACCCTAATCAATCTCACACTGATTCAAGGTACAGTTGCGCTCCTTACGTCTCTGATCACAGTAGGATACTACGCACTTGATTCCCTTAGCTGATCTCACCCACAACTAAGAGTTGCTAAGACCCAAAGTCGACGACTTGATAAAAAAATCTGTATCACACAGATAAGTCTATTGGAATAGATAAATCTGTCTCCAACAAAAATACTTATGAGTTTTTGTTCCATCTTTTGATAAATTAAGGTGAAAAAGAACAAATTAATAAACCAGACTTATATTCCCGAAGAACAGCCTAGTATTATCAATAGCCTCACAATAATATTAATCGTATGGGAGCGAAACAAGATATTGTGGAATCACAAACGATGAGACGAAGATGTTTATGACTACTTTTTATCTTGCCTATCGGAGAATAAATCTCAAGCCAATCTTAAAGAAGATTGTACTCAATATGATAGAAATAGCAAGATCAGATCACGCAACTACAGAGAAAATAGTTGGGTCTGGATTCACAATCCCAATGAAGTCTTCAAGTCGTTAACCTACAGGGTTCCGTGAAAAACCTAAGGTTAAAGGAGAATCGACTCTAGCTTATACAACTAGTATCACAAAGGAGTGTGGGGATTAGGTATCCCAGTTGCTAGAGTTCTCCTTTATATAGTTTTCAAATCATGATTTGCAATCTAAGTTACCTTGGTAACAAAGCATTCAATATTCACCATTAGATGAAAACCTGATGAGATTCAAGTTAATATATTTCAGCCGTTAGATCGAACTTAGCTTGTTATACACAAATGAAATGTACCTTCATTTAGGTTTGAGTAATCGTACCTAAACGTGTACACCAAGTTGGCTCAACAATAGTTAACTGAAGTTAGCCATATGAACACTCTCATATCAAATTTATTCATCTTAACATAACTAGTTCAAATGACTCAAATGAAACTAGTTAAAGAGTTGTTCAATTTCTATATTCTCATAGAAGTATACAAGAACACAATTGAAGCAAAATCGGTTTGATTCACTTTAATCAATTCATGAACATGATAGCCACGGTTTGTAAAGATTGCATTCCTTATTATATAAATGTATTAGTTCATATACACAACCAATTTTAGAACTTTAATCTTCAAGTATGCAAACATTACGCATACTTGAAATATCTAAACCAAGATTGGGTTTTGCCAGTACGCAAACGGGTACGCGTACTTCCAATCCCAGCAGAAAAACTCGGACATGAACCTCACGCCAGTACGCGTATGGGTACGCATACTTAGGTTCTCGGATTTCTCAAACCAACAGGTACGCATACGGTTATGCATACTATGGTTCCCGGACATGGATTACATATGTGCAAGAGTGCACAACATGTCACAATCCAATAATGGTTAAGTGTTCTAAACTCTTATTTCAATCATTGAAACTTTCTTAGAGGATGACCATAGCCGTTTCACACACTATTAGCATCAAAGCAATTTTCACGTTATTGAAATAATCATAACGAAACATTCCAAATCTACACCAAATGATTGTATCACACAAACCATGTAAGATGTTACTCGAAAATTTTCACATGATCATCTTTTGACTTCGTCAAGAATATAAGATGAACTTGGTCGAAGCGAAAGCTTACCAACACATATTTCGAGAAATATCTAAGCGAGTTAAACTCAGCTCGAAATATCAAATGTGCATAGTAGAAAACTATATATCACTACGACTTATGTCTCAATATAGGAGATAGAGTCGAAATAGACTTTCCAAATGATAGATGAGTTCAAGTCTCCACATACCTTTTGTTGATGAAGTTCCAAAAGTTCCCTCGAGTAGTTCTTCGTCTTCATTCGATGAACGTCGTGAAGTCTAAATCTCAACTACACTTTCGATCATAATCCAAGACTTAGCTAATGGTAGACTAGAAATCAAGACTTATAGTTTTGATCACTAACATTGACAAACATGCTTGAGATAGCAACGCATGCGAGTTCGACCGAGCAATGCTCTAACAATCTCCCCCTTTGTCAATTTTAGTGACAAAACTATCAATGCATATGGATTACAAAATAAATAAAACTTTGTAGCTTCCCATCCAAATGCTTGATCTCATTGGCTCTTCAACATTACTCGAAATCTTCGTCACTTCCAAGTACTCCATGATTCTAAACGTGTTCAACTCAACATCATAGTTGTTGAAGATCCGTAGTGATAACAATGAGAAAACATTTGCTCTCAATCATTGTTATACAGTTTCATAGTATTATTACACAGCATCAAAGTTCAATTGTATCATAACTTTGACAACAATACTATGGTGATGTGTATCACTCCCCCTTAGTCATACTTCATCTCACATGAAAACCACCCCCCTTACATAATGATCCTAAATCATATGTATTTGTAGTATGAAACTACACATTAATTCTCCCCTTTTTTGTCAATATAAATTGGCAAAGATACGAAAACTAGTGGGATCATAATGAAATTTTCATAGAGATACTTCATGACCAAAAGAGAACAACATACCAACTTTTTAGATGCAATCATATAGCCGAAGCTAAATGCATTCATCAAGGAGTTCATAAAGATACAAGAAAACTCCTACAATATTCCACAGCCGCACTCCCCACAAAAATATGGCAATTAACCACAAGTTCAAATAAGAGCTCTCCCCCATAAAATGTCATTCTCGAAAGAACAACAAGAGTGACCTTACTTTTACAAGAAAAGAAGGATTTCTTTGGACATAATCAAATCACATGAGAACATGAATTTGTATCCAAAAATCTCAATTGAATCATCCATAAGAAAAATGATCAATTCAATAGGCCATGCTCGACATAAGAAAACTTACGAAGAAACATAGTATATACACAAAGATGTGGATTATGGAAGGACCAATACTGCGGAATAAACAAAGATTCATTCTATTTTTCATCATTATTTGCACAATGACATATAATAGACTTAATCTTTGTAAACAAAAGTTCATCCTATCTTCCATCAATATTTGCATAAAGACATAATAGGCTTAACTTTTGTTGTCAATGGTTCATTCTATCTTTTATCAATACTTTCATATCGACATATAATAGAGATAACTTTTGAACACGTATGGGACAGTCAAGGTTCACGGACGTAAACAACATATCCCATAACAGATTGCAATAGATAAAACCATATAGATTAATACTACAAAAATCATCTTCCAAATAACTTAGAATTTTAACAAATAAATCTAAAAGCATTGCAAGATGAAAACGTTGGCAATAGCTATGTATACTCACAATAATGGCTATTCCAAACCCTAGTTATCCTTCTTAAAACACAAGAATAAATTCTCATAAGAAGTTTCCTAGGAAAAATCAAAACTTAGATAAGATCAGTAACCAAGGAACGGACTAGGGCAAATTCATCAGATGCTTTCTTTAGCTCCTTTTTCAGAAATGCTAGATTTTTTGATCCAATGTCAAGTTGTTCACAAACGACCTCAAAATCTTGAAGAAGATTTCCAACCAATTGAATGGACATCTGGATTGGAAGATCTTTTTCATGATCAATTTCTTTATAGCAGATTATAGAGATGGGTTCTTCGTGAAGTTCAAAAGCATTGGCATCATCATATTTGTCTTCCGTTTTGCATCCTTCCATCGTGCACACCAATCCAAGAGCAGACTTCATGTTACCGAATCGATATATAAAAAAGAGAAGACCTTGATATATATTTATAACCTTTCACAAGAGAACCCTAGGGTTACTTGTAGACGTTTGGTAACGGGTCGGGTGCACAAAGTTCACGGTTATGACTCAGGGATCAAAAGCTACGGAACTAAGGGAGCAAATAATTAGAAACAAGTTCTGAAGATATGACAGGAAACTTTGGTTCACAAAGTTGAACATCAACTGTCAAAAATAAGGAGCAAACATATGATTTTAAGAAGGCATGAACAACAAAAAACTGTCCGGAGCAAGTCTCGGGGAGAAAGGTCAAAGGAAAGAACACAAAACACAAAGTACAACACAGACCATTTGTCAAGAAGGAAGTATCTTCTTGAGATTTATGTTTATCTACTCATTGGTCTCAAAAAGGATACACATAAGGAGATAGTCAAGTTGTAATTCGATGAACATGAAGCTCATCTGAGGTATTGATACATTCCTTTTTACTCCCTTGACATAAATCATGAACCTTATGCACATCTTCAAAAGAGTTATCAAGAGAAGAACATGAGTTACCTAAAACAACTGCCTTTCTTGCCTTCTTGATCTTGCGCTTGAGACCATTGATATTGGTCTTGAGTTCCGAAACACGATTGTTGATGTGAATATAGTCATGAACACTTATTTTAGGAGCAAGATCATCTTTGAGAGAAAAAGAGAATTTTGAAGTATTCTTCTTCCTTCGACACCTTTTTCTCTTTACAGATCTTTCAGAGTCATCAGTCATCCATATAACATTGTTCTTTTTACAATTGTAAGTAGAAGAAATGTTATGTTCATAACCAGGAATTGGCCCACCACGGCACTTTTCTTGATTGTGAGATGAGTTTCTAACTGACCACTGAGAAGCAGGTTTAACTACTTCTTTAGACATCCAGGCAAGAATGTTATGAAGTTTTCCATTACGTGAACGAATATGGCATATTCTTTCAATGTAACCTTTGTTTCCGCAATAATAGCAGTTGACATGAATGTTTTTAACCGTTCTCAACTGAGCAATCTTGGAAGGATGACATTCTTGGTTTCCAAGACATCTGCTGCTGAAGTGTGTTTTTCACTTTTACTATTAGTGAAAAAATTAGTTTGAGGAAGATTATTGGCATGAACAAAATTGACATTACCAGTACTTGGAACGTCTATACCTTTATAGCCCAGACCACGTGTGTTAGAGCATTGCTCGGTCGAACTCGCATGCGTTGCTATCTCAAGCATGTTTTTCAATGTTAGTGATCAAAACTATAAGTCTTGATTTCTAGTCTACTATAGCTAAAGTCTCGGACTAGGATAGAATGTGTAGTTGAGCTCAAGAACTCCATGGCGGATCATCATACAAGACGAAGAACTACTCAAGGAACTTGTGGAACTTCATCGACTAAAAGGTATGTGGAGACTTGAACTTATCTATCACTCAAAAGTCTATCTACTCTATCTCCTATCTTGAGACAAAAGTCGTTTTGCTATATAGACTTTGATTATACACATTTGCTATTTCAAGCCGAGTTTATCTAGCCTATCTATTTCTCGAAATATGTGTTGGTAAGCTTTCGCTTTAGCCAAGTTCATCTTTACCTAGTGACTTATGTCATGTTATGTTTCAATCACTTTGAAAATTGCTTTGACGAAAAATGGTTTGTGAATAACAACTATATAACGTCCTCTAAGAATGTTTCAATGATTGAAATGAGAGTTTAGATTATATAACCATTGTTGGATATAAGAATTGTGTGGAAACACATATATGTATAAGTCCTTATTCCTTGAACTGAAATTTACGAACTTTGTTGATCAAGAGAACCGGAACCAGAGCTGTGAACTCAGTCCGCGAACTCACTCGAACTCGGTCCGCGAACTGGCGGAAGTTCTCGACCCGAGAATATCTGCTGGAGTTTAAGAACTCCTTCCGGGAACTTAAGTCCGCGAACCCAGTCCACGAACTTGAGTTTGTTATATCTAAAGACGATTTTTTGTGAACTTATATTTATATAAACTAAGGAATGCAAATTGCAAACCGTGGCTATAAAGTTCATGAACCGATTCAAATGAATCAAATAATTTTTGTTTCGATTGTGTCTTGTGTAGTTACATAAGATTTCCTTGCAATTGAACAACTCTCTAACTAGTTCATTTGAGTCATTTGAACTAGTTATGGTGAAGAAGAATATGGTTGATATGAAAGTGCTCATATGGCTAACCATTTGGTTAACTATTGTTGAACCAACAAATGTACATGTTGGGTACGGTTACACAAACCTAGAAACGTGTATTTCATTTGTGTGTAACAAGCTAGGTTTTCGATCTAACGGCTGAAAGATATTAGCTTGAATCTAATCAGGTTTTCATCTAACGGTGAATATTGAATGTTTTGTTACCAAGCCAACATTGATTGCAAACCCTGATTTGAAAGACTATATAAGGGAGAACTCTAGCAACTGGGAAACCTAATCCCCACACCTTACGTGTGATACTAGTTGTGTAAGCTAGAGTCGATTCTCCTTTAACCTTTGGTTTCTTCTTAAAAACCAGGTTAACGACTTAAAGACTTCATTGGGATTGTAAAGCCAGACCGATACTACTTTCTCGTAGTTGTGGGATCTGATCTTGCTGATTCTATCGTACGAGTACAATCGCAAATATTGCCTTGAGATTGATATCTCCGATAGGCAAAACATAAAAGTAATCAAAAATATCATCGTCTCATCGTTTGTGATTCCACAATATATATCTTCTTTCGCTGCATCGATTAAGATTATTGTGAGGTGATTGATAATACTAGGTTGTTCTTCGGGAATATAAATCCGGGTTATCAATTGGTTCCTGTTCACCTTGATTTATCAAAAGACGGAACAAAACTCTTAGGTATTTCTGTGGGAGACGGATTTATCTATTACTGTAGACTTTTCTGTGTGATACAAATTTATTTATTAAAGTCTTCGAATTTGGGTCGTAGCAACTCTTAGTTGTGGGCGAGATCAACTAAGGGAATCAAGTGCGTAGTATCCTGCTGGGATCAGAGACGTAAGGAGCGCAACTGTACCTTGGATCAATGTGAGATTGATTAGGGTTCAACTACAGTCCAGTCCGAAATTAGTTTGCAGTAGGCTAGTGTCTGTAGCGGCTTAATACAGTGTGTGTTCCATCTGGACTAGGTCCCGGGGTTTTTCTGCATTTGTGGTTTCCTCGTTAACAAAATTCTGGTGTCTGTGTTATTTCTATTCCGCATTATATTTTGTTATATAATTAAAATATCACAGGTTGTGCGTTTGAATCAATCAATTAGAATATCCGACCTTTGGTTGTTGATTTAAATTGATTGACACTTGGATATTGGTCTTTGGTACCATCCAAGTTATCTCTCTAGTATTTGATAAAGACTCGCAGATTTCTATTTGCTTGAGTATAGATCAAATCGATAGATTGAGATATTAACTCCTTGATATACTTTTATCTAGATTGAGTCTGACTGTCTAATTGATTCTCTAGAAAGTATATTGGAGTTTGTCCATACATATTGCTAAGCGAAATATTGGGTGTGGTTGTTGTACCCCCGCTTTTTCAACGTGTATCACGATGTTCTTTACATGCTCCAAGCATAGAGATAATTTTGTAGAGCTAGAGTTGAATTTTTTCAAATTCTCTTCCAAAGATTTGACCTTCTCAAGAGCAGCTCTAAGATCAGTCTCCAATTATTTTTCTCGAGTGAGAAAAACCTTTTCTCTGTCATTCAAACATTTTTGTTGAGAGTCATACCTTGCTTCAGATTCTACAAGTATTTCTTTCAACACAAAGAGATTTCGACGAAGTCCTTCACATTCAGATTTCTTTGAACGTATATCTTCATCACGATCTTTAAGAGTTGCTTGTAACAAACTATAACCACAATCAAACCCCTTAAAGAGTTTTCTCATTTTCCTGTTTTCAATATAGAGAGGAGTCAGAAATTCAGCCAAGCAGGATGTTGACTTCTTTTTCTTTAGAAGACGATCAAAGAGTATGATGTACTGTAAGACTTCCTCTTCGACATCTTGGCATTCTTCTGAATCACTTTCATCAGAAAGATCATCTAATTGTTCATCTAGACGTGCTTCCCAGTTAAGTACAGATTTAGAAGATGGAGAAGATGCGACAGATTTCTCAGGAGAACCAGGACTTTTAACCATGTTGGTATGTTCCTGAACTGGTGATGCTTGATCAGAGATAACCTCGTCCATTGACGTATCGCTAAAAACACAGACTTATAAGGTCTTAGCGTGTTTTCCTGCTCTGATACCAAATAAAAAAGCGGGGGTCTAACAACCACACCCAACAATTCGTTTGGTAATTTGAGAGGACTTACTCCGATATACTTTCAAGAGAAACAACTAGACAGTTAGACTCAATCTATAAGAAAGTATATCAAAGAGAGATATATCTATTTCTCAATTCAATCCGCAATCAAACAAATATGAATATACGAGCCCAATTAAATAAGCATAAATAACTTGAACGGTACCAAAGACCAATGTTCGAGTGTTAATCAATTTATATCAACAACTAAAGGTTGGATTATCTAATTGATTGATCTTAACGCTCAAGCTGTGATATTTCTATTATATAACAAAATATAATGCAGAAAAGAAATAACACAGACACCAGAATCTTGTTAACGAGGAAAACCGCAAATGAAGAAAAACCTTGAAACCTAGTCCAGCTTTGAACACCACACTGTATTAAGACGCTACAAACACTAGCCTACTACCAATAAACTTCGGACTGGACTGTAGTTGAACCCTAATCAATCTCACAGTGATTCAAGGTACAGTTGCGCTCCTTACGTCTCTGAGCCCAGCAGGATACCACGCACTTGATTCCCTTAGCTGATCTCACCCACAACTAAGATTTGCTACGACCCAATGTCGAAGACTTGATAAGCAAATCTGTCTCACACAGAAAAGTCTGTTGGTATAGATAAATATGTTCCCATGGAAATGCCTATGAATTTGTTCCGTCTTTAGATTAATCAAGGTGAACAGGATCCAATTGATAAACCAGACTTATATTCCCGAAGAACAGCCTAGTATTAACAATCACCTCACAAGATATTGTGGAACCACAAACGATGAGACGAAGATGTTTGTGACTACTTTTTATCTTTCCTATCTGAGAATAAATCTCAAGCCAATCTTAAAGAAGATTGTACTCAATATGATAGAAATAGCAAGATCAGATCACGCAACTACAAAGAAAATAGTTGGGTCTGGATTCACAATCCCAATGAAGTCTTCAAGTATTTAACCTACAGGGTTTCGTGAAAAACCTAAGGTTAAAGGAGAATCGACTCTAGCTTATACAACTAGTATCACACAGGAGTGTGGGGATTAGGTTTCCCAGTTGCTAGAGTTCTCCTTTATATAGTTTTAAAATCAGGGTTTGCAATCTAAGTTACCTTGGTAACAAAGCATTCAATATTCACCGTTAGATGAAAACCTGATGAGATTCAAGCAAATATATTTCAGCCGTTATATCAAACTTAGCTTGTTATACACAAATAAAATGTACCTTAATTTAGGTTTGAGTAATCGTACCTAAACGTGTACACCAAGTTGGCTCAACAATAGTTAACCGAAGTTAGCCATATGAACACTCTCATATCAACCTTGTTCATCTTAACATAACTAGTTCAAATGACTCAAATGAAACTAGTTAAAGAGTTGTTCAATTTCTATATTCTCATAGAAGTATACAAGAACACAATTGAAGAAAAATCGGGTTTAATTCACTTGAATCAATTCATGAACATTATAACCACGGTTTGTAAAGATTGCATTCCTTATTATATAAATGTATTAGTTCATATACACAACCGATTTTAGAACTTTAACCTTCAAGTATGCAAACGTGTACGCATACTTGAAATACCCGGACCAAGATTGGGTTTCGCCAGTACGCAAACGGGTACGCGTACTTCCAATCCCAGCTGAAAAACTCAGACATGAACCTCACGCCAGTACGCATACGTGTACGCATACTTAGGTTCCCGGATTTCTCAATCCAACAGGTACACGTACGGGTATATGGTTCCCAGACATGAACTACATACGTGCAAGAGTGCACAACATGTCACAATCCAATAATGGTTAAGTGTTTTAAACTCTTATTTCAATCATTGAAACTTTCTTAGAGGATGACAATAGCCGTTTTCACACACTATTAGCATCAAAGCAATTTCAAGTTATTGAAATAATCATAACGAAACATTCCAAGTCTACACCAAATGATTGTATCACTGTATGGGTTGTCGTAGGATCAACAAATTAATAAAGATATTTCCCACCAATTAACTGGTAATATGGCGGTAGTAAGAGATCGTTCCCACATAGAGTGGTGTAATTGATAGGTTATTTGATCAGCAAGATAAACTAAATAACAAAGGGGGGGTTTGGTTGTAAGATAAATATAAAGACAATAAATAAAAGAGATGATCAAGGAATCCTTCGTCGTTACCAAGCGTTAACTGGATTGGAATACTTATCTATTGTTCGTAAGAACCATTCATCACCAACCGTAGAATAACAGCTAGATTAGTGTTATCCCCAAAACTCATTCAATCGCTGGATACAGGAGTTCTCGACTACCAGATTATATCCAACGAACCACTACCAAGTAGTATATCACTCAAGGTGTAATCCAATCGAACGCCTTAAGCTTTGTGAATTTAGGTTGATCCCAGTAGTTAAACTCTTAGATCAAGGTTTACTTGCTGGTGTTGTTTTTACACACGATTGATCCATAAAATTTCTCTATAAGGTCTCGCGAACTGTACTTGTGAAGAGAGTTATTCGACGATTACTTATCTCATAACTTCTACTAGCAATTCAACAATCAATAGACTAATCTAGTATGCATCCCAAATCGATCTAATAATCACTCATAAACCTTAGATATGGTAAAGACAAACAATGATGATTAAAACCTCAAATAGACTTGTATTATTAATAAAAATTCACGCTTAGAACATTGAATTCATCCTTAATCAATAAAGGATTTAGCTACTAATATTACAAAAGAAGATGAATAATGGTGGTTTCCCCCTAAAGGGGTAAACCCTAGGTTGTGATGTAGAATAAACCCTAACCTCTAATATGAGATGATCGATGATATTCTTTGGAAGGCCTAATACCTATTTATATGGGTTTACAATGCTTGGCCAAGTATCCTAGTCGGTTAAGAAACTCGACCCGAAATTACGAAGGAAATACCCTAACCGTGAACTTTGGCCTTCACAAGTACGCATACCCGTTTGCATACTTAAATTTCAGTTAAATCCAGGAAAATATAGTATGCATATCCGTTTGCATACTGAAAATCCGTTTGCATACCCGTTGACATGATACTAGTCCTAGTGGTAGATTTGTGGGTTATTCTCTCTTTTCTTTGAGAGGAGATTCATGTCGTTAACCTATTGGGCTTCGGCAGCCATGTACCACTAGGACTAGTTTGATACTATGAAACTGAAATTTCAACAAACGATCTGTAATGATAAGAGGTGCATACATTGATAGGTATTGTTGTTCTTATATGGATGTTGTTTACAATTTAACATAGATAATTGTATTTAGGAATCACATTGTAGGGTAAACAAATATGTCATCAGTGGTTAATAAGGGGTGGATGAAATATATTTGTAAGTCTGGTGAATACATAGAAGGTGTAAGTTCATTCATAAAATTTGTCCACAAAAATGGTGGTGCAAATACGTTGTTCTCCTGCCCTTGTGTACGTTGTAATAATTGTAAAGGATTGAATAAACTTAGTGAAATAAAACTTCATTTGCTGAAATATGGTATCCTCCCAACGTATACAACGTGGCATTTTCATGTTGAAAGAGTTATAGGAAAGGTAGTTGAGAATGCAGTGGATGTAGCTGATAATGTAGGAAATATAGGTGAGAATATACCAAATGTAGCTAAGAATGTACGGGATGCTGCTGAGAATGTTGAACCTGGTGTAGATGAGAATGCTAGGCCAGTGGGGTTCACAATGATGCCAACACCAGCAGCAGCAAAAAGAAAAGAGCTTTATATGAGCGTGCAAGAGAGCCTTTATACCCTTCATGTCCTAAAGGAATGACACCATTGTATGCTGCCATAAAATTGAGTAACATAAAGACCCAATATGGATTTTCAGACAATGATGTCACTGTACTCTTAGAATTAATAAAGGAGTTACTTCCTAAAGATAAACCACTGCCATCTAAGTACCCTGATGTGAAAAAGATGATCCAAGATCTAGGGATGGATTACATAACATATGATGCATGCATAAATGATTGCATTTTATATTGGAAGGATAATGCATCATTGGTGAAGTGTCCTGTTTGTCAAGAATCTAGGTATAAGAAGGTTTTTAATGATGAGAGGAAACTTACGGTAGTTGCTCAAAAGACGTTAAGGCATTTTCCGTTGATTAAGAGGCTGCAAAGGTTTTATAGTGTTTCGTGGATATCAGAGGCATTTTATTGGCATTCTAGAGCAAAGTCAGATAAGAATGTTATGCATCATCCGGTCGATACTTCAGCTTGACGATGTGCAGATAATTTTTCACCGGAGTTCGCTAAGGAACCAAGGAACGTGACACTTGGGATTTCAACAGACGGCTTCAAACCGAATGGGTGTTTCGGTCTCAACCACAGCTGTTGGCCAGTGATTCTTTGTATGTATAACCTTCCTCCTTCGATGTGTATGAAGAGGGAGTTCTCAATGCTATGTTTGCTGATTTCAGGCCCAAGAGCACCGGGTAAAGATATTGATGTTTATCTGCAACCACTGATAGATGAGTTGATACAGTTGTGGAATGAAGGTGTTATGACATATGACTCGTATACTAATACTGAATTTCTGATGAAAGCAAGGTTGTTATGGACTATTCACAATTTTCCAGCATTAGGGACTTTAGCTGGGTGTGTAAATCATGGGTATTACGCTTGTCCGACTTGTGGAGAAGGGATGGTTTCTGAATATCTTCCGTTTAGTAAGAAAATATGTTACATGGGACACTGAAGATGGCTGCCAGCAAAACATAAATATCGAGATGATAGAACAAATTTCAGTGGAGGGGTAGAGCACGGTTCAGCTCCATGGCCACTAACAGGATTACAAGTTCAAGAGATAGTTGCAAATATCAAAACCAAAAAAGGTAAGGGAAAACAACCATCAACATCAAGTCTGAAACGTAAAAGGCAAGATGAAGCAGAGAATGTAGATGTTGCTGATGTAGAAGGTGAGGTTCATGACCACTCGCTATTTTCATGAAGGTCTATTCTTTATGATCTTCCGAATTGGGGTTCAAATGCGGTCAGGCATGTTACATATGTTATGCATACGGAGAAGAACATAACAGAGCATCTTCTTAACACTATTATGGGTAATAGCAAGTCAAAAGACAGTGTCAGTGCGCGTAAAGATATGGAATCCATGGGTATCAAGAAGAAGTTATGGTTGAAAGTAGATGACGTGAGTGGTAAAACATCAATAGAAGATGGAACTTTTGCGATGACGAAAAAGGAGAAAATTGTATTTTGTACTACTTTGAAGAACTTAAAAGTGCCTTCTGGCTTTTGTTCTAATCTTCGCAGCATCGTCAGCATTGATCCTCCTGAAGTAAAGACTTTCAAGTCTCATGATTACCATGTTGTCATGCAACATCTTATTCCATTGCTGGTTCATACAGCGACTTCAATGCCTAAAGATCTTCGAATTGCTCTTCTCCGGATAAGTTTGTTCTTTAAAATTTTGTGCGCGAAGGTAATAAACAGAGAACAACTTTTAAGAGCAAAAGCTACACTGGTGGAAGCAATCTGTGTGTTGGAAAAACATTTTCCTCCTTCCTTTTTTGTCATCAGTATTCACTGATGGTGCATTTGGCTGATGAAGCTTTAATCTGTGGTCCGGTGAGATTTCGGTGGATGTATCCCTTTGAGAGGTAATTACAACTGACTTTGTTATTTATTAGCTTTAACTCTAGTTACTTGTCCAATTTGTTGTTTGTGAGGGTTGTTTTATGATATGCATTTGTCAATTTTGTAGGTTAATGAAAGGTTTCAAAATCTTGGTACGCAATAAAAGGTACATTGATGGATGCATTGCAAGAGGGTATACACTGCGTTAAGCTAGCTTATACTCTATAGAGGATCTGTCGATTGATGGTGGTGGTACTCATAAACATACCAGGCAGGCCTTCTTAGATGATGACGATGAGTTTGCTGATGAGATGCCTTTGAGTACTGCTAAGGATATCAGTTGAACTCAAGTACAGTTTGACCAAGCTCGCAAGTGGATTCTGTCCAAGTATGTTGGAATAGACGACTGGCAAAGGTAAAACTTTTTATTTTCTTGTCCAAGAGATGTCTGATTAGCACTAGATTCTACTCTTACAATTTGCAGAGATACATTCGAGTAGGTATGAATGGACTTGCATTTACAGACTTATGTAATCTTCATATACCCGCATATAACACTTAACACCATGTGCCATTAACAACAACATCTAGTCTCTGAATATTCATTTACCAATTTCACTCTCTTTGTTTGGATTTATTTTTTGCTTGAATGGTTCAAAACCTGGTGTTGGGCCCACATTGCTGTTATTGTGAACTACTTTGAACTGAGTTACGCCACTTGTGTCTATCTAACTGTTCTTGAATTGTTGTTTGATTTCAGGAAGTATGATTCCTATGTTAACAGCATCGGGACTAATAGTCAGATAAATAGTTCATTCACGGATACCTCAAAGAGTTTTCTTTTATGGTTACGCGATGAGGTAATCTATCATTACTTCAGATTATAGTAATGAGAAATTTGGATGCCTTTATTCTTAGAACTCAGTTGTTATTGCGTATATAGCTAAGACCTGGTTTGTGAACCCATGCTATTTTTTTTCCCTCCTATGTGAATCCTCATAGAACTGCATTGCCACTTATTCGTATCTTCCCTATAATTTTATGGTATACAATGTCTGTCTTTAAAATTTATTATATAGTGAAATTCTGATTTTTGCTGCGCAAATGACTCGCACATGTTCTCTTACGGTTGTTAGAAGCAAAAGATGTAAATTTTATACTTTGGCGACTAGTGCAGGGCCCCGTCTTCAAGGCGCGGACGTATAAGAAATACCAAGTCAATGGATTTACTTTCTCTTCGCATAATTATGAGATGTTGTCGGGATCATAAAACAGTGGTGTCTCTATGAGAGCTATTACAAGACAGAGATCAAAGTCCATGGACGGAAATGTGGTTGAAGCAGAAATAACTTACTATGGAGTAATTAAACAGATTATTAAGTTGAATTATATGGAATTCAAAGAAACCGTTTTTTATTGTGATTGGGTCAGAGTTCAAGATAAGGTTAATGGGTGCAAAGTTGATCCAAACTCAAAGTTGATAAAGGTGAACTTGTCTAAGATGCAAAGCATTGATAGAGTGCTGGATGAGACATTTATTCGTGCCTCTGAAGTGCCACAAGTATTTTACTCAAAGGATCCAACTGATGTAGGATGGTCTTTGGTCTTGCATTCACCACAAGTCGTAACTTCCGCAGTAGATGATATTGAATTTCCAACTAGTTACCAGTCAGCTCTTACTGACAACGAGAGTTTAGAAAAACTTATGTGTGCTGAAATATAGTTTAAAATGATGTCGGCCTCATTGCAATGTGTGCTTTTTTTATGATTATGATAAAGTTCGCTTAATTGGATTGGTCTGTTTATGTGGATGGTCACAAGGTTGATAGGTTTTGTATCTTTCACATATAGATATTTATTAATTGTTACTTTATAGGTTATTATGGCAGAGGTGGTGGTAGATGAAAATGGCCACACCGACCGCGCCAAAGCATGCCAACCATGCTAGCCGCACCTCTGTGCCAATGGCAAATCATGCCAGCCACACCGACCGCGCCAAAGCATGCCAACCATGCTAGCCGCACCTCTGTGCCAATGGCAAATCATGCCATCCACACCGACCGCGCCAAAGCATGCCACCCATGCTAGCCGCACCTCAGTGCCAATGGCAAATCATGACAGCCACACCGACCGCGCCAAAGCATGCCAACCATGCTAGCCGCACCTGCGTGCCAATGGCAAATCATGCCGCCCACACCGACCGCGCCAAAGCATGCCAACCATGCTAGCCGCACCTCTGTGCCAATGGCAAATCATGCCAGCCACACCGATCGCGCCAAAGCATGCCAACCACGCCAGCCGCACCTCTGTGCCAATGGAAAATCATGCCAGCCACATCGACCGCGCCAAAGCATGCCAGCCGTGCTAGCCGCACCTCCGTGCCAATGACAAATCATGCCAGCCACACCTACTGCGCCATGCCAAATGCACCTCGCCATGGCCCCATGCCGCGCCACCATACTGGCCTTCACTACGCGGCTATCAAAACGAAGGCGTGCAACAATCAACGGTTGCCCTTCAATCCCAGGAGAAAATCCTGGCCGTCTAAGGTTACCAATCGACCTTTGCCCCAAAACCCTAGCCTGGTCACGCACCTAGCCCAAGCTAGCCACGCCATGCGCCTATGGCAAGCCCTTGGCCCCACATGCCAAGCCAAACCAAACACTAGCCAAGCTAGCCGCGCCATGCCAAACGCACTTTGCCTTGGCCCTAGCCATGCTAATCACATCATGCCAAGCCAAACGCCCTTGCCTTGGCCCTAGCCACGCCATGCGCCTATGGCAAACCCTTGGCCCCACATGCCAAGCCAAACCAAACCTAGCCAAGCTATCCGCGCCATGCCAAACACACTTTGCCTTGGCCCTAGCCATGCTAGTCATATCATGCCAAGCCAAACACCCTTGCCTTGGCCCTAGCCACGCCATACGCCCATGGCAAACCCTTTGCCCCACATGCCAAGCCAAAATCGCACCTAGCCAAAGCTAGCCACGCCCAAGGCGAACCCTTGGCCCCACATGCCAAGCCTAACCACACCCTAGCTGCGCCACCATGTTGGCCTTCCCTACGCGGCCACCAAAAACGAAGGCGTGCAACAATCAACGGTTGCCCTTCAATCCCAGTAGAAAATCCTAGCCATACAAGGTTACCAGACAACACATGGTAACCTTTGGCCCGAAAACCTAGGTTTGGCCATGACAACCTAGACGCGCCACCACGTTGGCCCTCACTACGTGGCTACCAAAATGAAGGCGTGCAACAATCAACGGTTGCCCTTCAATCCCAGGAGAAAATCTTAGCCATCCAAGGTTACCAGACGACACATGGTAACCTTTGGCCCGAAAACCTAAGTTTGGCCATGCCAAACCTTGCCATTGGTAGGCTTTAGAAGGGGTTTGATTTTGCCTACTTGTTATAAACCGCAAGTGCACGGTGTCGATTATGTAGCACTGAGCAAATACGGGTCGATCCCACAGAGAAATGGGTGTGCTAAGTTGATCTAAAGGCTTACTAGACTGAATTCAAAGAGGTGTAACACAATATTGAGTTGTTTGTCGAAGCAACTGGGTTGTAGTGACTCTAAACTAAGGTTGTAAAAATATGGAAAGCAACAAGGTGGTGAATCCACCTCTAATCCCATGTTTAGTCAATCTAATTGAGGCTATATTCTTGAGCTTTCCCATGAAAGTCTAAATGAGATGTTTATTAACCGATTTTTGCTAGCAATCCCTAGTATGAGCTGTCTTCTTACAAAGATGACTCATCATAGGCTTGTTAGTTTCATCGCTAACTAATAATCCTACACAATATTACACAAAGAAGGATAAAACCTAACTAGATATGCTTGACATTGAAAATCAGGGGTTTCATCAACACCCTGATAAACTAAATTAGAACATTCAAAAACAACACAATTGAATCTAAAGTGGTGCTCTGGCTAGCCCAGGCATGAGTTTCTAACACACACAGTTCTTCTATTAATACATCCATAAACTCAAAACCCTAGTTCTCTATAAAACGGAAATTAAATGCAAAATACTCTCACCCACGTCTCTGAATCGTGCTCTACTCTGCTTGTGCGGCTTTGATTTGATGTTACCTTCCTCTGCTCGTGAAACCCTAGTTTCATTTATCTCCTACATAGCCTCTAGGGTTACAAGAGAGGCTAGGCGAGAGATAACTAAAACTAGAGGTGGCGGTTGGTGTTGTTGCAGGGGCTAGTGGTGATGGCGACAGGAGATGGAGATGGTGGTAGTGAGGTGGTCTGCCATGGGTATGGGAGGAAGAGAAGGGGATGGCTTTGCGAGAGGTATGGGGGAAGAAGAAAGAGAAGATGGAAGAGAGAATGGGGGAGTTGGTCGAGAGGGTATAGGGTTAGGATGTTTCGTTGTGAAGCGAGCACAGCGACGGACGATGGGAAGGATGCAAATGAGCGTTGGATGTGGCGGGTGAGATCTCGAACGGCCGAGGGATGATTGGGGTGATTTTGTGTTGAACGGGAGCAGCGAGAACGATGTGAGCGAAGGAGCGACCGTAGGATGTAGCTAGGTGAGATCTCAACGGCTCGGGGTGGATGGGATCGGATCCGGGTCATGGCTAGCTCAAGCCCATGTCTTGTAAGTTGGGTTGCGGCCGATGCGCGCGCGGCTTTGGCTTTCCTCCATAGACGCTCGACTCCAATTCTTTGCTCTTTTGGCTCCTCAATTTCTCCGAGCTTTATTTATTACCTAAAAACACAAAATTAATTAGTACAAATATTTATTCTTGAAAACAAAGAAAACTCGAATGCTGGATAATATCTCGATTTACGAGCACAAAAGATGAGTAAAATGCCAATAAAAATGTATATAAATATGCAATATTTGGCACTCATCAAATACCCCCAAACCTGAATTTTACTTGTCCTCAAGTGAAACAGAAATGAAGAAATCCTAACTATACCCCCGTCGCAGTCTCTCGAATGCATTTAGCGTATGCACTAAGCCTTTAAACCCCTAGGTGTCCCTAGTGGACGAGTTGTAGTCTCGTGAGGGTTTACCGAGGTGTACGCACAAAACCTTCTCCAACTTCAGAGTGTAAAAGAGTCTCAAGCATCCAAGGAGCTATGAGTATATAGAGTTTCGCATGCTAGTAACAAGAAGTTAGAACTATCAAAGAACGCATTCTCATCCTTAAGTGCTTTGAGCGAGAAGTAACCATACCATATGAAAGAATTCGGATTCGATTGTGATCATAAGCCTCGACTTCTGCCTCACCATTAGGGTTTTATGATAATTGCACTCAAAAAGATCGCTTTTTTAGTCTCTCATGTGTGCGAGCGGGAATGAAGAGAGAAATCCCGCACACGTTGTAGGTAAGAAGGGTAACCTTCCGAAATAATTTCTGGAGACTCCACGAAGTGTGGACAAAAGAATCTTTTTCGATGATCTCTAAGAAAGGAAATCAACCATTAGCAAGGGTGGGAGTACTCACTTACCTTCTCACCCGATCGGCAATTAATATCACTCTCTCAAAGATTCATAGAAACGTCTTTCAATCTTCGGTCTTCGGATGTTGATGACGAACTTCGAACTTTACAAAAACTTGAATAATAATTTTTTTTTTTTTGACTTTGAAAATAACAACAATGAAACTACTAACTCAATTTTTTTTTTTTTTTTTTTTTATGTGACATACATGACATGGAAAAAACAGTAAAACTCAATTTTTTCACAAACTTCATTAATTCTCATCTTCTTTTTCTTTGTTGCACGTAAACCTTGGACTATCTCAACTTTTCTTCAAATATTCATGATGCTCCACTTGTCGACGATGATGTGTTTCTATGAATCATTGATGTTGTTGAGAGGGAGAGAGTGATGTTAACTGCAAATCGGTATTTAGAAGAAGTTTTCATCTTTAAACGTCACCCTCATGATTGACAAAAACTAGCACTCAAGAGATCAAAAGTAGTGCTGAAATTGGTGCGAAGTTGGGTAGCTCACCATTCCTACCCGAATTGACGTACGGTGACACACACTCTAACAAACTTTTCTAGAAATTTGCAAAAAATTGAAGGTTGGTGCCTCACTTGATGTAAAATGGGTAGTCTCCACTATGGGTGATCACAATTCTACTACCGAATATCTAAACAACACCTAATTCCCCTCTGGTATGGTTAAATCCAACTTTAACGCTCTAATCAACTAAAAACCCGATTGCGTTCTCCGGACTTCCAAGTTCTCGTTATTTCGGTCGACTCTCTATGTAAACATAGCTATAAGCATGCTAGTGACTCTAAAATCTCTAAAAGTTGGAGGTTTTTATTTGCAATGAGTTTTCAATTTTTTTTTTTTTTTTTAATGTAAATGCAAGATTTAAAAGACTAAAAACTCTATATGCAAATGCAAAAGCACCCCCAAACCTAAATCAAACATTGTCCTCAATGTGTCAACAGATACAAGGAATTTAAACAGTCACATACCAAGAGAACTATGTTGAGAGGAGAAAAGGGAAGAGATTACCTGATGTCGGCGGGAGCAAGGGTAGAGCTTCATTAATCAAAGCTAGAATCCAACATTCTCAAAGTGGAGATCATATCGGATTAACACAATATATGTACAAGAAAACTCAACCGATTCAAGAAAGAAAATTTAACAAGTCCTACTGGATTATATACAATGAAAATTCACCATATACTAACAATCTAAAGAGTTGAGGATCAACCCAATAGAAAATATGTACAAACATCAACAGCCTTACACAAATATAACATGAGAGTGCAAGTAAGACTGTGTGTGTGAATGAGCTTCCCCCAAACCTAAACTTGTCAACAGTGTGTTTTGAGAGCACAAAATCTTGCAATTTTAAAGGTACATCATGCAAAAGGTCTAACTCAAAATGAGTTTTGCTAATAACAAAGTGCATACACATTCCAACCGTGGCTCCTTAAAAGTGTTATACTTTGATGCAAAATAGTCCAGAGGACTTGGGAAGCACAAAGCTCTAGGCCTAAGTTAGGCATTTTCGGAAAAGTTGGTTTTGTAATTTTGTTACAAACTACACCTAGGTTTGGTGGAGGAGTTTCAATCATGCCTTAGGAGAGAGGTTAGGTACATCTAAGTTGTTTTCATGCATAAGATCATTTGCACCATCACATACTTTCCTAAGGTCGAAGAAGGTAAATCATGCTCACCAAAGATAGAACAATTCATCAAGCTCCATGTCATAATCATCATCACTCTCATGCACAAAATAACCAGAGAGATATCATGTCAGAACCTAGGCATGGAATCGGACACATGCATTGAATCATCTCGTGTCACCGTACAAATCGCTTATTCCTAAGTCACAAACAATTGGTATAGCATGCTCACTTTCACTGAAGAATTTCACAAACCCAAGCTCGAGAATCAACATCACATATATGAATGTTAGAAGAAGTATCATTCATAGGGTTCACGGAAGAGACGCCTAACGTCTCTCGAACCCAAAGATTCCATCATATTATCTCGCATACACATGCTCTTCTAACATATCATATTCATCATCATCATCATCACAAAAATGCATTTCCCTATTAGCATTTCTAGTGTACTCATTTTCCTCTAGATTAGGTTCATATTCAGTGTATGGTTGTGCATATGGTTCACTAGAGAAGGGATGCTCATGCAATGCTTTCCATCCAAGTATATCATTGTTTTGCTCTATGAGCTCTTCCATTAGTGATTGCATGCAAGGGGTTGGGGGAGTATAACATTGTTCAACTTCCCACTGTGATGGATGATGTATGTGTGCATGGTTATCATGGCTTTCCCTAGACTGTCTAAACTCATGTAAAATGTAGCAGTTCTCAACAGGGTGGTCTAAGCTACCACATAAGGTACAAGCATACATTTCATAGTGCCTAGGGGGATTAGATTCGACAGATTGCTCATGTAATTGCCTTTCTAAAGCAGATACTTGAGCTTCTAATTGATCTAAAAGTGATGACTGGGTATGAGAAAATTGTTCATTTTCAACCTATGGTGGATGATACATGTGCTCATAATGATTAGGGTATGTGAAGTCGGGGCCCTGAGAAGGCTCATAATATTCCCTAAAATCATTATGGTATGTGGGGAGTTCATATTGTGAAGCATGCCCGTAAGCAAGCTCTCTAATGGATTTGTTTCCATCCCCAGATGCAGACCAAAATCCTGACATGGTCTAGCAACTCAATTTGGGCTCAAAAAAGAAGCATATAGCCTAGCACACATCAAGTATACTAAGTCCAGATGCAAGCCCAGGTGACGCAAATGCACAACCCAAAGGTTATGCAAAGCCCAGTTGTTGTGGGCTCAGTTTTGGTTTGAATGGGCTTTGGTTTATGTGGGCTTTGGTTTATTTGGGTTTTGGTTTATGTGGGTTTTGGTTTGTGCAAATAGCTTATGCAAGGACAAGTTTGTACACAAACCCGAGAGATACAACCCACAAAAGAAAATGACACCGATTCTAAGTGTAAGCCCAAAAGGTTGCTTTGTGGTACAAAGGGCTTCAGTTTGTGCAGAGCCCGGGTTGTTTAGTCTAAGTGCAAATGCACAACCCAAGTTTATATGCAAGCCCAGTTCACGGTGGGCTTCAATGGTTGGTTTAAGTGGGTCGTTTTGGTTTATATGGGCTTAGTTTGTGCAAAGAACAAATTTATGTGTAGCCCAAATTGTGTGGGTTTCGGTTTGTGCACGTGGTGTGTGCAAGTTTTTTGCGAGAAAGAGCAATGCAATGCAATGCAAACTCACGAAAATGATGCAAAGACTTGGTTTGCAGGGAGTAATGTGCAACTGCAACTCAGCTCTGGTTTGCAGCACTGGTTTACACATGTAAACTTGCAACTCAGCTCAGCCTAGGTTGGCAGTCCACACAGCACAGGATAGGATTAAGTGCTAGTTGGTTTTGCCCAGAGCAAGGAAAACACAACTTGGCAAGGTGCATTGAGCAGCTGATGCACAGACTAGAGGCACAAAGACATAGTTAACAGGGCGGCTCAAATGCATATTTACAACTTTACGGATGCAACAGATAGGCGGTTTTCATGTGAGTTGACAAAGACAGAGAGGGTCAACTGGGTTGGTGGATTCTCTAGTTTTCACAGATGTATGCTCAATGGTATGTAGTGCAGATGACACAGCTAATACCAATTCACAGATGCAACAAGGTTGACAGGGTAATGCTCAGGGTATGCACCTCAAGGTGACTAGCTTGGCAAGTGATCAAATGACAGTAAATGCGCACAGGTTTATGCTCAGGCCACACAAGGTTTAGTTGACATCAGCTGGTAGACACACAGATGTGGTATTAGCTTTAGTTGTCTGACTAGAGCTTGCTGAAGTGCAGGGCAACAACTAACTAGGGATTCACAGGTTATACTCAGGGTTCACACAAGCACAGAACACACAATCTTTCCAGATTTCAGATATTGATCACTTCCTAGCAAGAGGTTTTATCATGCATTCAGGGCAGTGCTTGGGTTGGATAGCTACTTTGTTATGCAAGGGAAAACAGGTGTATAAACAATGATACCCACTCAATTTTAGTCATGCACGGAGTTAAAGCAAAGAGAGTAGCTAGCAAACACAAACTCAAAATGTCATATGGATCAAAGAAACAGAATGGCTATTTCACATTTGCATATTGGTTAGCACAAGATTAGGGCATTCTCGAGCTAGCATGTTTGTGATTCACAGATCGTGAAAATTCAAAGTTGTGGCTCGGAGTGGGGTTTGCGGCCAACTTGGTTAACCAGTTTATAGCTCAACTCTACAAATACGGGCCGGAGTTGAGCACAAGCCATGTGGAAAGTTAAGATGTTACAGCACAGTGAAAATCTGCACTATTTCACCCTAGTTTCAGTGCATAGGTCACAGGAAAGCATACACTTTAAAATTTCAAAAACTGCTCAAGTGTCAAAGAGATATGCATACAATGAGTTCAACGGACAATTATGGATGGTTGCCTAGCAGTGGTAGCTAATCATTACGTCATGCATATACCCACACAATTTAGCACAAAATCGTAGCACCATCAACTAGCATTGAACCACTCACATGAATAGCATGAATGGCGGGGGCTTCTCGGTGCTTTGTGAATTCAAGCTTTGCGCCTTTTCCTTCTCTTCCTTGGGCTTGCTCAACGGCTCACAACTGCTCACTCAAAGCAAGCAAATTTCAGTCCCAGAATGTGCATGAAAATTGAAGCATTTCATAGCCGAGATTTAACGTTAGAGTTGCAAGACATACAATATGACTGCCATGAGATGTTAATCAAGATTTGGACTGCAAGGGGAAAAGTAGTAGCATTATGCCTATTTGGACTGATCGGGATTTGGCGGGTTGATAAACTTGGTTACTTGACCGACCGGGTTCAAGAATTTCAAGTAACACTACTATACGAGTAAATGATGCTTATAGCTCGGATCAAAAAGTTGAGATGCAAATGAGGTGCTAGAAAATGCAAAATGAGAATTAAAAGTGCAATTTAAGCTAACTCTAGCTACGGATGAGATGTAAGCTAATGAGAAGCACTTTGAAAGATGATAGATATGCAAATTAAGATAGCTAACTACAAAAATCATATGCTAATGGAATGCACATGTGAGGATACTAAAATGCAGGTTGCGGATGAGTCACAGGATGCAAATGATATGCTTTAACTTACAACTAATGTTACAAGGAAGAAATTCTAAGATTATACAGAGATGAAAGAATGTAACAAAGGCATAAAAGATGACAGTTAAAGGTATACTACAATAAGTGGACAACAAGATAAACTCTAACACATATATACAAAGTTTTAAAATGAAAACAGGGAAGCAAGCAACAATCAACAGGGCACACGCCAAGTCCCCGGCAACGGCGCCAAAAACTTGGTAGGCTTTAGAAGGGGTTTGATTTTGCCTACTTGTTATAAACCGCAAGTGCACGGTGTCGATTATGTAGCACTGAGCAAATACGGGTCGATCCCACAGATAAATGGGTGTGCTAAGTTGATCTAAAGGCTTACTAGACTGAATTCAAAGAGGTGTAACACAATATTGAGTTGTTTGTCGAAGCGACTGGGTTGTAGTGACTCTAAACTAAGGTTGTAAAAATATGGAAAGCAACAGGGTGGTGAATCCACCTCTAATCCCATGTTTAGTCAATCTAATTGAGGTTATATTCTTGAGCTTTCCCATGAAAGTCTAAATGAGATGTTTATTAACCGATTTTTGCTAGCAATCCCCTAGTATGAGTCTGTCTTCTTACAAGATGGCTCATCACAAAGCTTGTTAGTTTCATCGGTTAACTAATAATCCTACACAATATTACACAAAGCAAGGATAAAACCTAACTAGATATGCTTGACATTGAAAATCGGGGTTTCATCAACACCCTGATAAACTAAATTAGAACATTCAAAAATAACACAAATTGAATCTAAAGTGGTGCTCTGGCTAGCCCGGGCATGAGTTTCTAACACACACATTTCTTCTATTTATACATCCATAAACTCAAAACCCTAGTTCTCTATAAAACGGAAATTAAATACAAAATACTCTCACCCACGTCTCTCGAATCGTGCTCTACTCGCTTTGTGCGGCTTTGATTTGATGTTACCTTCCTCTCGCTCGTGAAACCCTAGTTTCATTTATCTCCTACATAGCCTCTAGGGTTACAAGAGAGGCTAGGCAAGAGATAACTAAAACTAGAGGTGGCGGTTGGTGTTGTTGCGGGGGCTAGTGGTGATGGCGACAGGAGATGGAGATGGTGGTAGTGAGGTGGTCTCGCCATGGGTATGGGAGGAAGAGAAGGGGATGGCTTTTGCAGAGGTATGGGGGAAGAAGAAAGAGAAGATGGAAGAGAGAATGGGGGAGTTGGTCGAGAGGGTATAGGGTTAGGATGTTTCGTTGTGAAGCAGGCACAGCGACGGACGATGGGAAGGATGCAGCGAGCGTTGGATGTGGCGGGTGAGATCTGAACGGCCGAGGGATGATTGGGGTGATTTGGTGTTGAACGGGAGCAGCGAGAACTGATGTGAGCGAAGGAGCGACCGTAGGATGTAGATAGGTGAGATCTCAACGGCTCGGGGTGGATGGGCTCGGATCCGGGTCATGGCTAGCTCAAGACCATGTCTTGTAAGTTGGGTTGCGACTGATGCGCGTGCGGGCTTTGGCTTTCTGCTCCATAGACGCTCGACTCCAATTCTTTGCTCTTTTGGCTCCTCAATTTCTCCGAGCTTTATTTATTACCTAAAAACACAAAATTAATTAGTACAAATATTTATTCTTGAAAACAAAGAAAACTCAGAATCTGGGATAATATCTGATTTCTGAGCACAAAAGATGAGTAAAATGCCAATAAAAAGGTGTATAAATATGCAATAATTGGCACTCATCATCCATGCCAACGGCATGCAAACCTAGCCGCACCACCACGTTGGCCCTCACTACGCGGCTACCAAAACGAAGGCGTGCAACAATCAACGGTTTCCCTTCAATCCCAAGAGCAAATCCTAGCCATCCAAGGTTACCAGACGACACATGGTAACCTTTGGCCCGAAAACCTAAGTTTGGCCACGCCAAACCTTGCCATGCCATGCCAACCTAGCCATGCCACCACGTTGGTCCTCACTATGCGGCTACCAAAACGAAGGCGTGCAACGATCAACGGTTGCCCCTCCTCTCAAGATGCAAAATCTCGACCGTCGAAGGTCACCAGGCTGGCAAGTTTCCCGAGCTTGACTTGCCAAGCCACAACAACGTGCTACATGTTTTCCAAAACATTCGAGACATCAACACAAACTGGGGGATCCTCTTTGGGTATTGGTTTGGCGGTTTACAGCGTGCGGCGTACACTATGCCCGTCATAAGGAAGTGTCATAAGGGTGAGGTGGTTAGTAAATACGGGAAGTTATGTGTGAAACGTTCATGGGACATAAAGCACATGCGTTAACAACTTTATGGGACATCAATTCCATAACGTTAGCAGTTTCATGCGTTAACCACTTTATGGAACATCAATTCCATGCATACGGTTACCACCTCCTCCCATTTACTTCCCCACTCCTTAATGAGACCAGGGTACGTTTTTACTCCGACTTGTATAAATAGGTTTTACCTATTTTCATTGAACAACAAGTTCATACGGGAGATACAACACTCAGAAAGACTTGCTTGCTAGCTCACCTTGTGAGCTCTCTCACTTTTCTGATAACAAGTCGTAGTAACCCAACTACTCTTCCAGAATCAACTATTATGGTCTCACCACCTTCCTTGCTTCCCTCCCCAAAACCAACCCATTCTCCTCCACTTTGTGACCGAAGAAAGTCTGGAACGACCATTTCTTGGTTTAGGCCAAACTTGTACAAATTGATCTCTCTAATCTAAAGTACTCCCTTGCAGTACATTGTTTAGGGTTTAAATTGTTTCTCACCTGCACACCCGCAATTACCGAAATCAGCAGAAACCGTTTTCACCTACAAACAGATCCGTATGATACACATGAAGAAAGGATTTTACATGTTCCTCCAAAGGTAAAAGAATAGGATTGGATAAAATTCTGTAACAATGAGAATAATGAAAAGGTGCAGAAAGGTCGATTGGATAATAAGAGGAAGGGGGAAAAATATGATTACACTCATACCTCTGGTCGCAAACCTCATAGTTTGGTGAAAGCTGAACTGGTATGTATGTTTGCATCGACAATGTTGTATGTCATTGTAGTTAACTGACAATAGGGTGTACATGTAGTTAACTGATTAATACTAATCGGCTCATTGTATGTGTAAATTTAGGAGATGGAGAATCCTGGAGTGGAGATTACTACCTCTGATGTGTGGGTTAAAACTCATACACAAGAGGGTGGAAAGATTCTACCTATTGCACAGAAATACTATGTGAGAGATTATGTTTCACAGCTATCAATTTTTCTTGAACTATACATTTGTTAGGTAATTTTGTGTTTACAGAATGTTATGCTTGAATTGCAAGATGATCTTAAGCAGGCGCAACAAGAGATCAAGGAAAAGCAAGATGCGGGTACTCCTGTAGATGAAGTTGATGCTTTGACTAAAGCTTTTGGGAAGGATACAAGGGGACGGGTTCGTTCTGTTGGTGTTGTTTCTCATACACAATATGATTATTCTGCTCCTGCACGTGCGAAAGTTGCTGAAATGAAGCTTAAGGATGGAGAGATTAAGCATCAGGTGAAGGATTTAGGCTCCAAGATAGAGGTTTTGCTACAAGGCTTTGGAAGCTTATGTCACATTATGAGAGATATCCAATCTGGACAAGCATCATTTATTTTCTCGAACCACATTGACAGTTCACAAGGTCATGCGTGTTCACCTGCTCACGCTGCTTCAGCTGGCAATACAAGTTCACCTGCTCACTTACCTTCACCAGCTGTGACCATATCACCAGCTCTTTTAGGAGTAGGTGCTGATATGCCGCAATGTTCATTGTTGAACATTAATGGTGAAACCATTGTTGTCGGTACGTAAACTTTGTACATGTGATTCAGGGAAAATAGCTCACGGCTCAGCTGTAGTACCTAATCATGCGAAGGTATTGCTGGATCACATTCTCCTGCCAGATGAATTGACCATAATAGCTAACCAATTCGCGCAGACCTTTAAAGATATTGGAATTGGAGGATTTGTGGTTCACCCAAAGATATGCATCACATATGATTGAAGATTCAATAGCTAACCAATTCGCTTTTTATTGGAATTGGAGGATTTGTGGTTCACCCAAAGATATGCATCACATATGATTGAAGATTCAATCTGTTTTTTTGGAGATCTCAGCCATCGTCTATTGCGTATATAAATGACTAACTAATATGGCTTTTACTTTTTCGGATATGTAGTACGTCGTCTATCGCCTATATAAACGACTAACTTATATGGCTTTTACTTTTTTGCTAATGTATGCATTTATACATAGAAAGATGCTAATGTTCACACTTTTTTGTAATGTAACTATGCAGTTTTGCATAAGAAGACTACGCTGCAGTATGTGCTAGACTCTTATGCAATTATGCATAAGGAAGTATTTTGGTTTAACTGAAAAAAACTTTGAATGTTATTTATCTATGTGAACCTAAAATGTTTTGGTATGAATCGATTTTACTTTGTGCATATGCATGGTTTCTATATTTTTTTATTTTTGTAGTTGTGCAGGTAGTCAATTGAAGATCCAGTAGTCACCCGGAGAAAATCAATCCCTGGTAAGCTTAATTTGGAGTCAGTCACCTTAATTTGGAGAAAATCGATTTTACATTTGATTATGCTTGGAGTCAGTCACCTTAATTTGTGGATATTAACCTTCAGTTATACTTTCTTGCGAGGTATTGATGTGGGATATTATAGTTGGTGACCTTTCTCTAGTAAGTTTCCGTTGTGATCTTTGTTACATCATTTTTCATTGTTATTCATGTATTCAGTATAAGCATGATTGATAACATAAATTTTCATTGTTAAACATGTATGATTGATAACTTGGTGATATATCATTTACTATAATGCATTTCTGCATCTTCCATATCTAATAACTATGGTTTGTAATTGTGCTGCAGGGTTGTCGCATAATGGAGAGGAGTTGAACTGAGTACTTGTGTTGCAGGGTTGTCGCATAATGCAAATGAGTTGAATTGATCATGCATTGACATCAGGTGCTTCATTTAGGTTACAAATAGGTTTTTCTTCTTGAAATCTAGGTTGTGCCTTGATGCAGAAAATTGTATCTTATACACTCTCTATGCTTCTGAAACTAAGTTAGAGTTTTTGTGGAAATTTAGAGAAAACAAGTTAGAGGCTTTCTGAAACTCATTGATAAGTTGTTTTCTTCTCTTTTCTTTCATGTATCATTGAACACATATCATTATCAATATAAGTGGCGCTGAATGTGGTGGAGAATGTGATTGATTTGATACTTCGGTGGCTTGATTGATTGAATCGGGGTCATGGGTAATGGTTATTTGCAGGATATTAGAATGGGGTGGGGGTATTTTGACCAGGTCAGTAAAGACCGACCTCTTTTTTTTGTTGTTGCCAAACTTTCGCAACAGCTGAGCTATGTTGCGAAACTTGTACCAAAAAATATAAGTCAATCTCCATTGACTAATTCAAGAATTATAGCAACTGCTATAACATTTCGCAACAGTTGGCTTATGTTGCTAATTTTTTTACCATACCTTTCTCGGTCAGTCTTTGTTGACTTAGTCAAGCTTTTGCAACTGATAGTAAAAAATTAGCAACATCTGGTTAGCAGTTGCGAGTCAAAATGGTCGCAACATCTTAAAGCTGTTGCGAATACAGTTGCGACTCAAAATTCGCAACAGCTACATTTTCGTTGCGAAAATTTGTTACACCACATTTCACAACAGCTGAGTGCAGTTGCAAGCCTGATTTTCAACAGCGAAACGCAGTTGCTAATGCCCATTTTTGGTGTAGTGTAACCTGAGATGGTATGATCGAGTTTGTGTTTGTGTTTGACCGAATCTGGATAAAGGGGAACCGATCCTAGTAAGATGTGCAACACATCAAAAAGGGGAATCGATCCTTGTATGAGGTGCAGCAAGTTTATAGCAGAAAGGGGAACCGATCCTATGGACATGTGCAACACGTTTTTAGGCAAAGGGGAACCGATCCTATGGACATGTGCAACACATATAAGTTAGATACCATATATATGTGGGGAACCGATCCTAGTACCTAGTCAACGAATTTTGGAAAGCTAGTGTGACTATGCACAGTACTCACATGGAGGTAGAACCGAAACTTGTTTTGGTACAACCGTTAAACCCATGATTTGTGATTGAGTGTTCTTGATCAATCACATAGTTCTTGATAGTCGATGAACCAATTCTAAACTTGTTTGGGAAGTGTGGAAAATCGGTTTCAATGTTGTAAGTATGAAAGAGGACTTACAAAGTAAGGATGTCGACATACTTTGAACACGCGCGGTAATGTTTATCTTTTATTGTTCAAAGTTATTTCTTTAATAGCTAAAGGAAGAAAATCCCAGGATCGAAACACAAATAAGTTAAGAATCTTTTAATTAAGGTTGTTAATTTTATTTTAGGAAAAACAAGAACTAGTAATGTGCATTTACTAGTTAAAGATTTTCCAAAGAGATTTTCGGTCAATATTTTGGACAGAGCATTTCTAGGAATTTTGGAAACTGAATTTGTTCTTTAATGAATATCTTGAGAATATTTTCGGTTTTGGAAATTCCTTGGTGTCTAAACTTCCTTGTCTATAAGTACTTGAAGTTTGCATTTCGAGTAAACTAATCCTTCGTGACAACAAACTTCCTCGATTGTGTTGTTACTGGTGTAGCCGCCTATTCGGAGAGAGAGAGTAACCTAATTAGGCGAAATCTCTTACGTCCTCTCAGTTTAAAGTCTTCTTTGGGATTGAGAAGCTCTATTAGTACCGTTGGTGGGAAACTAGATAATTGCGGTTTATATATCTTTTGTTTTCGATTGATTTGATTGACTAACGGTGGATGAACTTTGATTGCACCTAGTTTTTTTATGCTTGAGAATCTTCTCTTCTGATATAAGATTCACTCAAACTAGATCGAAGTTTCGATAGGGATGTTTAGACTGTTTTTAGTTCTAAAGACGATCTTGTGATAATCCATTGTTAGCATACTCCGTTCTGCGCGTGATTGATCACAAGAGATTCAAGTTGTTGTGTGCAGGTGTTTATTGAAGATCTAAGAAGATTTGAAGACAAAGAAGATATTGAAGATTTCTGATTTGGGGTTCATAATCTTTGGTGTGCACAATACTTGTTTCGGTATAAAAGGATCCAACTATAATCGGTTTTTATCCTTGTGATAGAATTGGATTGATTAGTTGTGTAGATCGGCATTAATACAATTCTTTGGATTAAGAGTATTGATTGCAAAATCTTAAAAGTTACTTCGGTAATTGAACATAAGATAGATCTAAGGACCTGACGAAGGAGTTTATGTTAAGAGAAACAGAAAAGCCTTTGTCTGACTCATATCACTTGGTTGAAGAGAATTGATACCAAACAGATTTGTTGTTCATTTAATGTTCGGAATACGAACCAAAGGAATTGTTCCAAGTACGTGACTTATTCATAAGTTGGAGGCGTGGGAATACAGACGGAACTAGGTGAACTATAGTTTTAGTTGCTTGGTATCAACTATACGAAGTTGGTTTAATTTTGTGTAGCGGCTTAATCCTGAGAGTATTCAATTCTGGACAAGGTCCCGGGGTTTTTTAGCATTTGCGGTTTCCTCATTAACAAAATCTTGTTGTGTCATTTACTTTATATTTCCGCATTATAATTTTTTTATTATAATTAAAATAAATCGCACAAACATTAATTCCTATTTACTTGATAAGCAATCCTATTGTGTTTGGTTAAGTCCGAACCTTTTTATCAAGTAAACATACTTCGTTGTTGTATTGTCTCGATCTCGTATCCATAGACAATCACACGAAGTGTGAACCGATTAGTTGCATTGTTTCGACTCAGTCCATAGACAATCACTTTCGGAGAAAGGACTTATAGGTAGGAAAAGTTTTAGCTTGAGGTATATTTGGGTACCCTCGCCTTTCCAATTGGTATCATAGCAGGCAAACACGAAAAGATCTAACAATTTGTGTTTAGTGCGATCCAACCTATAAGAATTTGAATCAGATTAATGATTCGATTAACGTTTTAAAGATTTTAGATGGTCTGAAAGAAGACTCTGAAGATTACCCCTCTGCTCTTGTTAAAATGTTAGATAAAAGGATTGAACAAAACCATTCATATACTGATGAGATCGGTAATATCATAATTGATAGAAAACTGGTGAAAAACTCTGAAGATTCTAAATCAAGAGATTCTCAAGGATGCTCAATTCTTTCATCCAGACATCTTAAACAGTCTAATAAGAGTCAGATCAGGAACCAGTTTCAAAAAGGATGGAATTGTTTAATTCAGAAGATTTGTTTTACAAAATGTCTGATTAACCGTGTTAAGAAACTTTTTAAGAACTTAACAAACCATCCTAAATCTGGTGAACAATTGAAAAGCGGGGGTACAACAACCACACCTAATATTTCGCTTAGCAATCTGTATGGACTAACTCCATTATACTTTCAATAGAATCAACTAGACTCAATCTTAATAAAATATATCAAAATATAACTCTTTGATATACTTTTCTTAAGATCGAGTCTGAATGTCTAGTTGATTCTCTTGAAAGTATATTGGAGTTAGTCCATACAGATTGTTAAGCGAAATATTGGGTGTGGTTGTTAGACCCCCGCTTTTTCAGACAAGATTAGAGCCATTGGATGAACTAGCCGTTATCAGCTCAGAGAAGGTCGATCCGCTTAATTTGAGATAACAGTAGTCTCAATCAGATCCGCGTCATAGCCTTCTTTAGGTCAGCAACTCAGATTAATCAGCTAGTCTCAAATTGAACCGATCGATTCAACTTGATACGGGATGGGAAAAATCCCAGATTTAAATTTTTGTCCATCCGTTTTGCCCATTTACCTATTCTACTACTCCTTCTGTCCCTATTATATAGGCGGATTTTGCAAAATCTCTTAGATTAAGAATGTATCTTGATTTCCTAAATATCCATGTACTTTCCTGTTTTAACCTTTGTCTCATTCCCAACACAATTATCAATGTACAATAAATAAGGGCATATATAAGAAAAACCTATCTTGGAATTGGTATTCCGCCTATCTAATGGGACTACAAAAATTGAAAACTCCGCCTATATATTGGGGACGGAGGGAGTATGAGATAGGAATGTTTGTCCATCCAAGTGTAATTGTCTAAGCGAGTGGGTTATCCTATTCCTTTTGAGCTACTGATTCTTATAAGGGATTTTGGGGTTGGATTACTGTATTTTTTATGCATAGTCTTCCTTTTTTTTGACACACACACCAAAAAAAAAAAAAAAAAAAAAAAAAAAAAAAGGCTAATCGTGGTTTGACTTATTTTTACTGCTTTTAATACCTTGGCTTATTATGTAAAAAAAAAAAAATAGCCGTACAAAAAAAGTTTGGGATTGGTGGAAGGGTTGCTGCATTTGCTTAGCTTATTTCACACACCTACTCATAACAGAGAGAAGTGATGGATGCAAGGATATAACATAATTACAATTCACAATAGTCCTACACATAAAATAGCGCCCCCTAAATCAACACAAAAACACCCCTCACATAAGGTGGGCTCGTCGTCTTTGGAGTTAGTAGTGTATTTTTAGGTCCCATAATTGAAAGTTATGTGAGAGATCTTCTTTTGAGTTGCCAATATTGATGGTAATTAATGGCATAATTATGACTAGGTATTTCGACGGCTGGCATGCCTGATATAAAACCATAACCGTCCATCTATGTTCACTCCCTCTTAACCTGGGATTCACATTTCTCCCTTTGCTGTTGGTTCTTATTTAACCCTGATTACTCTGTTGGTTTTCTTGTTATAATTACAAGCTTGGTAAAGGGGCGGCAGGAAATGGTAGAGGGGCGGCAAGGGTGATAGCAATGTCCCTCTAATTGGTTAGGGGGTGTCCTATAGGGTGTATAAGTTTACTGGATTACCCTTTTCACCTTAAATGGACTAATTTACCCTTACTTTTTTGATTAAAAAGACTGAATTATCCTTCCCCATTTTTAACCTAATTGAATCAGTAAATCAAAATTGTTTCTCTTTTCTTCTCCTCTCTCTCCTCCATTAAAATCGATGTTTCATCGTCCTCTTCGATTCATCGGCGATTTGAAAAATTTATAATACCCGCTAGAGTTTAGTCTATTGTTTTTGATTTAAGTTAGTTTTGCATCAAAAATTAGGGTTTTGGATCGAAATTGAAACCGTGAGTTACGGTTGTTGGTTATAACCCGAGATACCAACCGTACTGTATTGGTTGAAGAACATACGGTTGCTAACAACCCAAATACGAACCGTACCTTAAAAAATTGAGAATTAGGTTTAGGTACGGTTTAATACGAAACCTTAGTTACCAACCGTATATCATCCCAGAATGTTAAGAATTTTTGAAGTGATGATGTACGGTTGTAAACTATTGTTGACTTACCAACCGTACATAATCATGTATGTTAAGAATTTTTGAAGTAGTGATGTACGGTTCGAAACTATAGTTGACTTACAAACCGTAGTTTAGTTACGGTTGGTTTCGATTCCTTTTTTATGAACCGTAATTAGTTACGGTTCGTATCCAAGATTTTCTATCAACCGTAACTGGTATTACGATTGGGTTTATCCCCAAATTGAACCAGTTACGGTTGGTAACTAGCTTATTTCCAACCGTATGTTCTTCAGAAAATTTTAAAAATTTGATCTTTTTACATACTTTAGATAATTTTGATCAACGAAAAGCTAATGGGAACTAATTTTGATCACCCACCTCTAATTTGCCACTTGAATCACTCATTTTGGTTGAGTGAATCAAAATCTAGGGTTTCACAAATATCACAAAAGTTTTTTTTTTTCTTTTCCTCAAATTTTTTTTTTCTTATAACTCTAAACATCTGATTTTTGATTCTATAATAAGTGAAAATTAATTATCAAAATTAATCTTGATTATCTACACTAATCTTGATTATCATTACTAAACTTGATTATTAACAATAAGGGTTAATTAGTCATTTCCAGGGTTTTATTAATAAGGGGCACTTGAATTTACTTCTAATGACCTTTTTTGTCTTATTAGGTTGCCGCCCCTCTACCGATTCCTACCGCCCTTTACCAAGCTTGTATAATTATGTGTAGTTTGAAAATTAATATATGGGGAATTGGTAAATCAGCGTCTCGAAACTTGAAACTTTTTCTTCTTCTCGTCGTTAAGAACAAATTAAGAAGTTAGGAAGAGACTGACTTGCTTGGATGTTCTATATAGGATTATAGGAGTAGTGGCTAAAATCTCCATCGCAATATCATATGATGAGACCTCAGCACCTGTAAAGATTATACTATTACGGGACTCTTAATTCATGTGCATAAGAAACGGTGGGGGTGGGGGTACGTTGAATTCAACTGGTGAGGTAGTTGATCAACAACGAGCGAAGGGTACTGCCATTAAATTTTAATGGAGGTGAAAGAATCAGCGAAGGATACTATGATTAAAAAAAAAAAAATATCAGCTTGCGTTTAAACACAATATGTACTAAAAGAGAAGAAAAAAATATAAAATTACTAGGTATCACCCCGGCCTACGGCCGGGGCTCAACATCTCTGATCGCTTTTTTGTTACTTGATTTGTTTTCAACCATTTTTTAATATGAAATTTGTTTAGTAAATATTATTTGCTTAAAACGATGGGTATACTAATAACAAAAGTTGTGTTATAGATTAGTCGGGGCATGCATCCCCGGTATTTTGTTGGTCGCATCAAATTAGTCGGGTGCCCACATATTTAAATGGTCGTGTCATATTATAGTGTATTAGTTAGTCGGGTCACAATAGCGTGTTTAATTGGTCATGTCATATTGGATAAGGCGGGGCCTACGGCCCTACCGTGGAGAAAAAATTTAAAGGAAGATATAGTGTCCGCATTAAAATTAGTGTGTTTGTTGGTCTTGTCTATAAAGTCTGGAGCATATTTAGTTTGTCGAGTCATAGAACGGTCCCAATACTAAATCTAATCATTTATTTGTTACTTGGAATACAGTTCCAATTTACTGGAGAAATTATGTATTTAAGTTTTCTATGAATACAGTTTCAATCATGTACTGTGGGGACTCAAGTTTTCCACCAAATTAATCACATAGACTATCAAGTTTTTGTTTGTTTACTTATTAAACAGTGAGTCGAGATCACAAAAAGAAAGAAAGAAAGAGATTGAAAATCAAAGAGATAATAATCCAAGTAATGTAATATAATACAATAATTAAGAAAACATATTTTAATTCATACCTTAGATTATGGCTGAATCAATTGATTCAATTTCTGGCAGAGGCCGGGCAAGAATAGCTTAATTCAAGAAAGGAAACTGTATTTATATAGGTTAATTGGTGGTGAACCTGCTGGGTTAAAAAGAATTAAACAACGAAGAAGAGAAGGAGGAGGGCGTGGTAGTTTTAGCACTGTTAGCATTAGGAAACCATTATATCAAAGGAAACATCGTTATATCGGGAAACCTATGGGATCCGACGCTCGAAAATATCTCTTGCCCAACTCTCGATCCCTGTCGTAGGATGACGAAATCGATGGCCGGATTTATCAGTCTACACAAACAGCACTTCTTTTTATAATATAGATTTGTGCCCAGAAATTATGTTCCAAAAGAAATGATCAGGCGAAAATCAATCAACCAAGCCTTTTTTATGCTATTATTACTTAGATTATTATTTTTATTCGAAAAAGAGAATACGAGTAATAACTTTGATATGAGAGCAACCACGGTGGTCGACTAAAACCAAAAATTTGGTCGAAAACCCAGACACTACCGAGAGGAGTAAAGAGCAAATACCATACTAAAACCAAAAACCAAACTATATTTGGTCTTTGGTTTGGTCTTTGGTCGAACGAAGTTTAAAGGTTGCACCCGGTAGGGCGTAGATTAAAGTTACGCCCGAATTAAAAAAAAAAAAAAAATTGGGGCGCAACTTTAAAGTTCGCCTGATTGAATTAAAAAAAAAATGGCAACTTTAAAGTTGCGCCCCACCAAATTTGGTTTTCCCACCGTAGCATCGCACCACGGAGTAAACCCATTTTTTTCAAATTTTTTTGGTTTTTAGTCTTTGGTTATAGTCTCCCCACTGCAGTTGCTCTGAGAAGAACATATACAGATGCTTTGAAAATTCTTATTGAGGTGTAAGCTAACAGTGTTTAGACTGATTTGTTTTCGGGTACTGGAAATCACCGTTTTCAATCCATCACGCATATTGCGATGAGATTACAGAGACAGAATTTTCAAAACCAGAATATACAGCTAAGGATCATGATGGAAAAAGTAATTATTGTTAAGTAATTTAGACCGTCTGATTTCATGGAACAGCGCATTAATCAAGATTGCAATATATGGGCCCAATCTTTATGTCTCAAGTTCCACGTATATTAAATTTCTAAACCAACACAAACTAGAGTTAAATATGAACCAATAATGATGGGAGGAATGTGCACCCCAGGTTAAGAGGGGTGCACATAGATGGACTCCTATAATACCTAGGCCATTTAATGTGATAAACTTTAATCTTGAGAACTGAGATATATTTTATTGTATGAAATGAGAAAATTGTTGGGTATTATAGTAGAGGCATCAAAATGGCTAAAGAGGTATGATTTAAGCCTTTAATACTTCAACGGAGATAGCAGGGGGTCCATTTATAGAAATTGAGCCAATACTTATATGACACGTAGTGGGAGATAGCTTTGGTGGACAACTATGGGGAATAAGAAGCATTTTCGCATCAAAATGGCAACAGTTAAGGTGCAGATTTGTACGAGGTGGCCACTGGTCAGCATAATATGGCAGTAAAGAGACGGTCATTCGGAAGTTCGAGTAAGAATCAATTGGTTAAACTAATCGTAGTGGGAGGGTAACTTCAACAAAGCCTCTGGGATCTCAAGACACTCCTGTACTTTAGTGTAAATTTGTAATGAATGGTATATCTATTTTTCTTTTTTCAGTGTACAATCGAAGAAATATCGATGCACGGTGCAAGCAAAACAAAACTATGGTCATGTAATGATATACTAGTAAATTGTACTTTATGAAGTTCCAAGTTAACAAAACCCAGTGAGTAATCGTTTCCAACTCAATTTCACAGGCACGTATTATGTACTCATAGTCAGAACGATTACGCAACCATTCAAATAAAAAAACAAGAATTCTTCGGTTTATATAAACTTTCACCAAATTGAGTTTTGAAAGCATCCAACTTATCACTTTCCCAAAACAATCTTAAATCCCATCCATGACTTCCACATCAACCCGTTTTCAGTTTATGTTTATGGCCTTATTCATCATTTTGGCTGCTTTGGCTTCTCAAGCTATGTCAAGTAGAGTAGTACTACTCCATGAGCCAACCATGGTTGATATATTCAAGGCCAATGTAGAATTCGTCGAGTCCAGTAATGCTGGTAACAAACCATACAAATTAAGCGTTAATGAGTTTGCAGATCAAACCATTGAAGAATTTAAATCTTCTCACAATGGATACAAGAAGTCAAGGCGAAAAAGTCGACAAGAATCAACAACATTCAAGTATGAAAATGTTACTGCAGTACCATCCACCATGGATTGGAGAAAGAAAGGAAAAACATTTTCCATATATCACCCCGGCTTAAAAAATCCCCAAAAAGTCGAATTTACCAAAATCGCATATAGCACAACATGTGTATTTTATTCTACTTTTACGCAAATGAACAAAATTGGCTTCAATTCCTAAATTGATCCCTAACTTAAATTTTCCTATTTTGTGGAAACAAAACACAAGATGTTGTTGGGCATTCTCTGTAGTGGCAGCCATGGAAGGAATAACACAATTGGCAACTGGTAAGCTAACCTCTCTATCTGAACAAGAGTTAGTAGACTGCGATACTAAAGGTGAAGATCAAGGCTGCGAGGGTGGTCTAACGGATGACGCATTTGAATTCATCCAAGAAAACCGAGGTCTCACCACAGAAGCTAACTACCCGTACAATGGAGTCGATGGAAGCTGCAACACTAAGAAGGCGGACACCCACGCTGCCTCAATCAATGGTTATGAAGATGTGCCAGCCAACAACGAGGCATCTTTACTAAAAACCATCTCAAAGCAACCTGTTTTAGTTGCCATCGATGCCAGTGGCCAGGACTTTCAGTTTTACTCAAGCGGGGTATTCACAGGAACTCGTGGAACCGAATTAGACCATGGTGTTACCGTAGTATGGTATGGGACTGATAGTGATGGAACTAAGTATTGGCTCATGAAGAGTTCATGGGGTGAGAACGGATACATACAGATGCAAAGAGATGTTGATGCTAATGAAGGTCTATGTGGTATTGCCATGGAAGCCTCCTACCCAACTGCATTAGAAGAAGTGTAACTATAGATGAATATTTCCTCCTGATATATCTGTGTTTATCCTTTTCTTATACTCCCTCCGTTTTAGGAAAAGTGATACTTTCACTTTTTCATTTTTGCCTATTATTTTTAGGCAAAAATGAAAAAGTGAAAGTATCACTTTTCCTAAAACGGAGGTAGTACTATATACTACAAGACTGCTCTCTGGTAAAATAATGTGTTGGATGTATAACCTCAAAGTTTCAGAATTAAAAATATATGAAACTTGGAAAGAAAATATCCAAAACAATCCACTGGTTGGTAGAAAGTATCAACCAACATACATCAGAAGACAATATGATTCAAGAGTTAGTAGTATGCTGTTATAATTCACAGATTTATAGACATGGTGGACATCCATGACATCTTTCTGTAATCAGGATCAGGAACGTTCTAACTTCTAAATACTCAAGGGGCAAATAACTATTCAAGAAAAATTACCTCTGAAGCCTGTAGAACTCGAAATCCAAACTTTGAGGAGAAAAATTTGCCAAGCAATGTGGAAATGTTGCAGATATCCTGCAGAAGTTACATTATTGTAACATCTGCATTACCTTACGCATGTTTGCCTTCAAACAGTCCCTAAACTGGAATATAAGATTGTCAAGAAAAATAGAGCTCCTGACTGTTCAAATAATTAATGAAATTGCAATATGTTGAAATTCATTGACGAAATTCAATAAGCTATTTCTTCATTAAAATGAAAATGGATACTGTTGTGTTGAGATACCTTCAAGCGAAGTGCCCATGAGCGTGGTCGTCAGGACTGGAGTGCAAAAACAAGACAAAAAAAAACGTGGTCGGCAGGATTCGAACCTGCGCGGGCAAAGCCCACATGATTTCTAGTCATGCCCGATAACCACTCCGGCACGACCACGTTGTTGTACACTTCAGAGTTCAGACACATCAAATATATAGCTTAATTCAAAAAATCTTTACCAACTTAGATTAAAAGACCCTGATTCCTACCCAAATCAATAATTCAAGAGCTTGACAGAGGATTTTATCATCAAGCACACCCTTTTGGGGAACCAATTACAGAAAGATACAGATGAGAAAGAGATAAAGAATCAGCACATTCATGCGATTCTTTATCATGAAGTAAAGTAAAGTGTACAATACCACCTGAAAGATTCCTTGCTTAGACAAACTCTGAACATCTACTGGAATTTGACCATTCTTGGGAACCAACAGGGCAATAACATACTAACTTGCTGCACGGAAAATGACTTTCCGAGTTGCGGATAAGATGAATAAATAATATAGACATAACGAAATGCAATTCACCAATTGAGGAGTTAAAGAAGTGGTAACAATAAAAACACGGTGGTGATCAACATTAATCTTTTTCTTTTTCTTATTACCAGCGATTTCCCATGCTGTGTCAGCCATCTTTACCACCCAGTCCTCATCTAAGTTTCTTAAATCATTTTCAAACCACCCTTTAATCCAATCCTGCACTATAGTATCTTGATGCTGCATACTTCTCCTTGCACCTGGTACAGAGGTCCAAACAACCCGTTAAAAGGGACATTCCCAGAGAATATGTTTGGTTGTCTCTATAGCCTGATATCCTTGATTACAGAGCTTGCGATTTTCACCTGTACACCCCAAAACTCGTGCCATACATTCACTGCTTGGCACAATATCTGTGACACACTTCCAAATGAAGTGTTTGATTCTCGGTAAGGTACTGACCCTCCATAGTTTCTTCCAGAATTCAGCCATTCCACCATCATTTGATTGAGCTTGATTTTCTTTTATTCCTTCCTACCAGTTTGTTAGTGGTCCACTTCTGGTCAAGGTCCACACCAGTCTGTCGTCCCTTGCTTGAGGTAGTCCCATATGCAAAATTCTATCTGCATCCTCTTGGCAGAAGATGTGCCGGATAATGTTAACTTTCCACGGTCTAGTATTGCCATCAATAAGAGTAGAGACGGTATTAAATGCACTTGCTTCTCCATACTGATTGCTGGTGTAGGTGGAGTTTGTTTGCCTCTTGCCACGTGAGAACATGATTTCCATTCCCAACAATCCAGAAAGAATATATCTTGAGAAAATTTAAACATCCTTGCATGAAGAAAAGAATTTTCAGAGAATTTTAGAGCAATTTAGAGAATTTTCAGTTTTCACATAAGTCCCAAATGCTCTACGGGATTGGCATCTTAGACAAGAAAAATGTGAAACAACATATAATTTCTTTTAGGTTTTTAAGCATCAGAAGAAGCATGATTTACAGAACACAAAGTGATTATGTTGCCTGCTTTCCTGTGGAAAAAATGGAAAGAGTGAAATGACTGTATCTTCTGCGGTAAATTCACAACTACTGACACACTATCTCGAATTCCTTATCTATTTGGAATCCACCTTGATTTCTCTTGCTTTCAGGCTTTAGTTCGTAGAGCCAGTATCATGGTGCTCTATAAAGGTAACATAGCTCGTGAAGGTCACCACCCAACAACCCTGGGTGGTTTTCGGCTTTCATGTGACACTCGCCAACATTCACATCCCTCAGGTGCCTACACGCCTACACGAAACAAAATACGTACTGTAAGTATGATTTTGCACTTATTCACAAAATTGACTAGTGAAGCAGAAAACACTGAAAGCATACTCTGGCAAACTGAACTACTTGAAGAATAAAAAGGTCATAGACAAAATAATGTAATTTGTTGCAAAACGGCATGAAGAATAAAGAACAAGCTGCACAACTAAGTTAGCAAGGTGTAAACATTTTGTTGCTGATCAAATCCTTTCTCCTTGTTTTTCAAGCAAGAGGGAGAGACGGCAGTTTTAAGAATAAAATTTATATATTTTGAATTTTTTTGCAGAACCCAATTGGTGGCATTTATCCAGTCAATAAATCTCTGCGTATGAGCACAAGAATTTTAAGCCCAATTGCAGTCATTTGAGCTTTATGCAAATTGGTCCACATTCCTTCAACTCTTACCTAAGACTTCAACAGGTTATCATCTTCTCTCGATGTCAAAATTGGAAATGAGATGTTGGAGAAAATTAAACCCAACGGCTGACATCTTATCAGTGTGCAGTTGGTTCAATTTTCTTCAACTCTCATTTCCGGATTCAACATGCTTATATTTTCTCATTTACAAACTGGCATCATCTTCTCTTCGGTGTGAAAGTTGGAAATCAGATGTTGGAGGAAATTGAACCCAACTGTAAGCATTATAGCATTGTGCAATTGGTTCAACTTCCTTCAGCTCTCATTTACGACTTCCACATTATTTTCTTTTCGCTTTCACACTATTTGTATTTGTTGTTATAGTAAATGTTGGATGTGAGATATTGGAGAAAACTAAATTGAAATGCCCTATATTTATGAATTTAGTTTTCTCCAATTCTTACTTCAAACACTGACATGGGTCCTTCTTTAGCTTCATACATGTAAACTGTAGATGAGATGTTGGAGGAAACTAAACAAACCGCGCACAATATGCAACTGGTTTAGCTTCCCTCAACTCTCACTTGCAATTTCATGCGCACTCTATTGTTTTCACTTGCCAAATCTCTCTTCTTGCTTCTTCTCATTCATGAAAGTTGGAGGTGAGATGTTGGAGGAAACTGAACCACATTTAAGTCGACTGCCCCTTGATTAATATTGGTTCAGTTCCCTACAACTCTCACTTACAACTTTGAAAGTACTTCTTTTTGTTGTCTGCATTGAGTAAAACTCATAATGCAAACTATTTATAAACCCTAAAATGAACAACAATCACACATTTCAGAAGGCAAAACTACATGTTTCTGGATAGAAGAGAATAGTAAAAGAAGACGCATGAAAAGCATGTGAGTATCCTTTCACTGGAAAATGCTCAAAAAGGACAGTTTCTGTTTTGCTTTTGGGGCATTTTGTTTGGAAAAGCAACTTTGAAGCCGTTATGTTTTTCAACATGGCAGCATCATTTTTTCAAGTCTGCTATATGGTTTATGCATTGTGGAGGCATATGAAGTATGCGTATTTCTTTGTGGTGAACGACTGATTTCGTATGAAAATGGCTGCCTTTGTTTATCAAGTCTGCCCCCTCCTTCCCCTGGCCAAGTCCTTCATTTTTAGTGATTCATGGTTCCACAAACAAGCTTCGAATATTTCTACTAGTGACTACAACATTCATAGACTAATTGCAGAGAAAAATTATATTCGAACATTTTGAAGTCCAATCTATATTCTAAAAAGAAAAAAAGATTTTGTCACTAGCAACTGAGAAAAACCACTCCTGAATTTGTCACTAGCCATTGCAGACCCCATGACAAGCACATAACACCAGCTTCACATTTGAAATTATTGTGTAGTTAAGTTCTTCAGCTGCAGAAGTTAGTACTTAGTCGTTGAAAGTCCTCTGCAGCTACATAATAACTAGTTCTTCACAGCAGCATAATTACTTCACCGCAGTTGACGGCAAACGCAAGAATGACGCATTGTCAAGGACATGGTGTGTCGTATAAAACAGTTGTATTCTAAATCATAGTTTGGAATTTAACACCATCAGATGGTTAGCCGAACACTAATATATCTGAGGGGAATGGAACATTCTAAAGCTTACAGTTGACATGTCAGTATCTGAGATAATGTATACAAGTTATATTTTCTTTTTTTGTTGTTTTCATTGAACTGAAATAATCGACATGTCTCACAAATATCGCTGCTGAAATGAATGGACACAATTGAAGAAACAAATGGACACAATTAAAGAAACAACTAATGCAGTCAATAACTCATAACTGAATTAACACCTTCGATCAAAATAAATTACACGAATTTAAGACAGACTGATTAAGTTTCTACTGTCTCGCAAATACGGCTGCTGAAATGAATGGACACAATTGAAGAAACAAATGGACACAATTAAAGAAACAACTAATGCAGTCAATAAATCATAACTAGATTAACACCTTCAATCAAACTAATTACACGAATTTAAGACGACTGATTAAGTTTCTACTGCGTACTTTGTATTCCTCAGTCCTTACAATCTTATTGACAAAATAGTATTTACAAAGGTGGGCATATAATCCCACCAAGTCTAATTTTCCAAAATTTTCTTATGATATGATAACTTCGAATTACTGCTGACAAAATAAAATGGTCCAAACTACGCACCCATTAATTGGCAATTAGCTACTACTAGCAAATTCAAACCTGAAAGTTTACCTTAAACTTTTTTTTGACTGGCAATTGATTTTCATTTGAAACCAAATCAAGTTGTTTTGATGACATCTTCACGAAATATGCCGCTTGATCAAACAATGGAGATCCTTGTTCAAGTTTGCAAATACTTTCAATTCCCATCTGTTGAGTACTTCTAGCCTTTGGACCTTCTGACCACCCAACTACAAATGCACAAGAACAAGTCTCTTCTCCTCCTTTAAGTCTGTGACGCTTGCGGCTTATCTGTGGATAATACATGTAATATTGTATCAAATACCATCATTCTACAAAATCAGGTACCATTTCCAAGGTATAATGTATTAAATGTTTTCTATATCCTGACCACCACCACCCAAAACATTGAAAACAAACACATATTAAGATAAGATATCAAAGAAATTGCACTGAACCTACACAAGAATCAAAACCCTAAAACCCTAAACGCATATTATAGAGTCAGATAGAAGAACATTCAACTAACCAAAAACCCTGAATCAAAAACATAGATTGTGAATATAAAATAAAAGCAAATAATGAATCAGTCATTGACTCGCTCACCGATTCAATAACACATAACTAAATCAAACCACAAACTCAACTCATGGACATTTTTTTCCTGAAGCAACTCATAGGCATACCACCTCCAGAACCTAAAACCCTAACTCAAAACACATGCACAAGAAACGGGAAAAAATAAACCAGTAACTGAGTCAACTCACCGACTCAATTTTTCCATCATAGAACTTTTTATCTTCTTCGCCTAGATCAAGCAATGCACAAACTTCAAAGCCACGACTCAAAGCAGCACAGTCTTTATCTTGCAACTGAACACAAGCTGGTCGAAATCTGTTCAGAAAATCATCCAGATCTTTCACTGTTTTAAAATCTTTGACACTGAATTTTTCATCATCTTCCTTATCAAACCCAGCGAATCTGACAGTGAGGATGTTCTTCGTCTTGCTTATGGACACCTTACCAACAGTGTACCAAGCCTCGTCTTTGGTGGAACGGAAATCCAGGTTTCGATTGGTTTTTCTGGGAAGACCCATTTTTTTTGCCCTAGAAATTTCTTCTTCAGAGAAAAAACATAAGAAAGGGAACAATCAAAATATGAGATGGTGTTATGGTAAGTGGAGCAGAAAAAGATTCTGAAACTCTTCACACGATAATCGTACGATACAAATGAGAAATGATGGACATGTGTCCAAAATCCTAACAGTAATCAGAATACTAACCACTTAACCTACACTACTACTTGTTATCCTACACTGCAGAACAACTTTGTTAGCTGAATGCCACTACTTGTACGGTATGTTCCTTTGTATTCTCTTGTTTTGGGTTTAAACTCATTATAACCTTGAATTTTTGTTAATGAAGAGGTACTTTAATTTTCAAAAAGAAACTCTCTAATGGATCATCCCTGCTATGGGACCACAATCTGTCCAGCTGGAGGGAAACTGCAGCCAAGTCATGAAAGTTCTTCAAGGGGGACTTAACTTTTGTAGGCTGGCAAGCCAGGGCCAAATTCAAGACTAGGTAATAACTGCTGAAGGATAGACTGTAGATAGAGTGTAGTTTTCTTCTTATATTACAAAATGTACAAATCAGGCAGCAGCTGCATTGGCTTCAAACCCAGTGCACCTACAACCTGTCCTGTAGTGAGCCAAGCACCTTCTTTCTGTTTAACTACTTAACAGCAGATATGCCAGATTCCTCCGAGTGTCATACAGAAGTAAGAAAGTATTGATGAACAGAATGCAACAAAATGCTAAATAATATATTACTTCCTTCTGCCTTTCCCATTCTTATTCTTCTTCGATCTTGATTTTTCCTTCTTCTTGCTACTCTCAGATGAAACACTGGCCTGAGAAGATTCCATGACAGTAACTGGAAACATAAGCGTTGAGGAAAAAAAAGGATCCAACAGTTGTCTTAATTTTATCTCCATGGCTACTGTCTGGTTCTGAAGTATGCCAAAACTTGACATGATGCGCTGCATATCCTCCTCGCTGAGAAATAACACAACATGAAAAGGTTAGGCTGCTCAGTTGTGTACTCCAATCGAATAAGATTTGAGTTTCCAGGGGAAAAAATTCATTTTAAACTCCTAAAACACACTCAGTGTGCAACAAAACAGACCTGGCACAAGAAACCCTTAAAGCAGTTAAGCGTTGCTTTAATTCACCAAGCATAAGTTCTGCTTGAGCGACGAACCTACTATCTTCACTGCTTGAAGATGCTTTCCGCTTCAATTTGGCAATTCCAGTACCAAGAACACGAATAAGTAACTCTATATTAGACTACACAGAAGAAAATACATCATCAGAGGCACTCTTTTGATAATGGAAATCAAAATAAATAAAAAAGAACAAATTGAACAATTAACGAACCTTCAATGCAAGTCGATTCACAGAAAAATCGTCAAATCCACGCCAAACGGTCCTGTAACTCCCTTGCAAATCACTGACATGTTCATGCTCATTCTCCATGAACTGCTCATGTTCACTGAATGAACTGGGAGGTTGAGAACAGTGAACAATGCTCCCAATATTGCACGAAGGAACATTTTTGTCACTTATGCCTTCAGTCTTCGATTCAATTACAGCACCTTGTTGTACACATTGTGTTCTCTTGATGTTGAGTATATCCAATATATCTTCTCTACATAGAATCAACTTCATGTCTATGAATATGGCATCAGGACAGGAAAAGGTAGGACGATTTTTACCAAAATACAAAATCACCAGAGGATTCTTAATAATCTTAAGAACCTCTGCGAATACTTTAGATATTTTACCATAATCAACCTCCCTGGATATTCTCTCATACGGATCTTTCGAAGGCTTTGCAAAGTCAAGGATCTTACGAAATTCCATTGGGAGCAAAGAAGATATGTTATCATCATTGAGTAGACCAACGAGTTCTCCAAAATGATCTCCAGCATTAATACAAACTAGACAAACAAGGATAAATAACCTTAAAACAAGAGAAGGATAGTCTTTCTTGGCTGCAGTATTCTCAAACCATTTCAGTGTGCCTTTCTTCTCCGAAAGTATATGATGACACAAGGCCAGCACAGAACCTTCCAAAAGGTGCAGTTCTGCCTTTAAGCTGATTTCTGTATCCGACTCAGATATTTTCAGTTTCCAGTTTTCACATGTAAGTGTTTCCAGGAGAGCAGACTTTGTTGTGAAAAAGAAACGTTTCCAAGAACTTACCAAATAAAGTAAGCGTTCCAGAAGATACAAAAAATGGAATGGTGAAATGGAACTTGACATTTTGCTCCAATTGGTTTTCCCCAAAGACCTTCTAATCTGCAAGAGAAATGATAACCTCACAATCCCTGAATCAATGCAGTCTTTAAACTGCCTAAACAAGGATTCCAAATGTGGGTTCAGCTCAAAACTGTTTCCAATCACCTGATACAGTTCAACAGGTAGACTCCCATAAACAAATATCAGCATCACCACTTTCCAAATTTGCCCAAGAGATAAATTTCTTTCCGATCTGACTATTTCCATAATTAGTTCTTTGGTAATTTCCCTACAAAGTTCTGTTTTTCTTAGCTTAATCATATCTTCTAAAAAAATCATTTTTGAGTCCACGGGACGTACAATTTCGAAAAACCGCTGTCTACAAGACGCCGAGTACTCTAGTAGTGCCTTAGGAGCCTCCCAGTCCAATACCTCGGATTCCATGAGCCCTTTGTGACTCCAAATATGTGAAGAGAAGTCATTCCCTGATTAAACAATGAGGGAGACTTTCCAACGTAAAACCGATAAAGGGTGTTGAGCTTCTCTAACACATTCATACCAAGACAGGTGACTTCAGAAACCCAGTAACTCTGAGCAGCAGATACAAACTGGTTAGCATCCATTGTAACCAATTCCCCATTTCGTCCAACAGATCTATGACAGATGTCTTTCATCCAGTAGGCATCTGCTTTTAGCAATATGTAGATGGAACTGCTATTTTGCACCGTTTTGCAGACCCCCAAGTAACTCAAACAAAACTCCTCACGGCCCTTGTAGTCTTTTTCTTGTATTGTTCCAATAGAACCAAGGTACGCCAATATGCTTAATATCTTCTCCTCCATATATTCCAGAAGTACATTAAAGTCTGAGTTGAGACCCTCTTACGCGAAGTCATAAATGCTGCATGCTCCACAGAGTTCAACACAACCATTTCATCAGGTTCGTAGTTAGCAAACCTTACCTTAAGATGGTAATCGAGAATCTTCCGAAGGTACATAATTTCTGCTCCAAATGACCGAGCCTCTGGGAAGTAGCCAAACAATCTCCCATCTCTGCTAAGCTGCTATCTTTCTCTGATAATGAGCTAGCCACCAAGCAGATCAACCCATAAAAGTTATCATTGCTAGTCTTTGCGATCAATTTTGATTTTGTCAAAAGTTCCTCTTTGTTTGAGAATTTCTTTAAGGGCCAACCTTTGCTTCCTGTTATCCAAAGAGAATTGACAAGAACATACAGAAGAATGATCCTTGATGCTTCTTCATAGCACCCACCCTTTTCCAGTATTTCTGCCCCAAGAAGAAGATCTCCTCTCAGCTTGGCAGAATTGGCATCCTCCATACAGTTTCCAAACTCGGTCTCTAAAACCCCGAGCTCATCGAGATAACTATGAGTTACCAAGAAAGTCCGCATCAAGTTCAATGAGTTGAAGGCCCGAACAAACTTCATCATACTATTTGTATCTTTCGCTTGATGATAGAGAAATGCACACTTTTCTAGAAACTCGTGTTTCAATTCTTTCAGCCCTTGACTTTCGGCTGCATCAGCATCAGAGATTCCATCTGCTTTCCATTTCTCTATGAACAGAAGCCCCGCTTCCAAAAGATTTCCCTTGGTGCAAACAGTCAGGCATTTCAACAAGCAATTAGCCCTAGAATACACTTCGGCCGCAATAGACCAGCATCCAGCAAGAGAAAAACAATCAGCTGCATCCTCTAGCCTTGATTCCTCTAAATTCTTCAGATAAAGCAAACCTAAAAAGATAAAAACATTACAAGCTAAAATCATTTAATCATTCATAATGAATATTTCATACCTAATTTGAATTTTATAACTTCAACTGGAGTTTATGTCTAACAAGGCTCTGCACGAGTTTTTTCTAATCCTTCATTAGCATATTCTTTTCATTAGTGTCTAAGTATTACATAGAATCAGGTTAATATCTATCAAAACTTGGCTTCTGAGTGTGCCAACTGTAGCACACTCTAGGGGAGGCTTCAGAGTATGCCAACTGTAGTCTGGAGCACCTACTCCCTGCGGTAAATTATAATGTGGATGGCACTGATTCTTTTTCTAACAAATTTGCGGGAATGGTTAGGGCCGTTAGATTTTTTATGGATCAAATTCATTTGCGAGAATGTGCTCAGTTACTTCTGGAATTCGTATCAATTCAAGAAAATGGCTTTTTCCAATCCAGAATCTTGCGTGGGTTAACAGAAAGCAAACTTGGTATTTTAGGAATTGATTTTGGGTTAACAGAAAGCACACTTCATTTCCTCTCTTTATACTTTTATTTATGTAATTTTTTATAAGATTTTATTTCAGTGGGAGATTTCCTCAAAAAATAATATAGATAGTCCAAACCTGCCCTTTCGAATTCCTTCAACTGAATAAAGCATTTTGCAGCAATCTCGAATTTTCCAATTGTTTCAAAAATCTGAGCAGCCTCTGTCAGAGGAACGCGAGCCAGTTTAGAATTTGAACCACCCATTCGGTTAGCAGCAGCTCTAAGTCCAGCAGCTTTTGCCCATTTCTCTTTGTATGGATCTCCAGCTCTTTCGAAACACATCGTGGCCATCTCAAAATTACCCTCATTAAATAGCTGCAGAGTTATGAAAGAGCAAAACATATGACCGTAAAATTCATAAGGGAATAATGCTCGGAATATGAAATTTGGGAAATAGAACTAAGTGGTACATGAATGTATGTATGCAACAAATTGCAAGGGTTCCAGTTTAGACCTTGATACCGCGAGAACACCACTCTTCCTTGCTGCTTCCAACTCGCATTGTCTGTGCAAGAGATTCATCCAGATGTTGAACCTGTACGACTCCCAACTTCTTCCAGTAATCAAATATAGGCATCGAGAATTTGTCTGCATTCTCATAGATCCACAGTCTCTGCCTAGCACGAGTAAGAGCCACATATAGTTGCTTCAATTCAGAGCAAAGAATTTTGTGCTTGGCCGAGCAGAAACTTGGAAATGATTTGTGTTCGGCGCAGCGAAGCAGACCTAGTTCCTCCATGTGTCCGTAAATAACTCGCCACTGATTCTTTAAAGGAGATGTTCCAAAAAAGTTGTACAACAGAACATCCTACATATATGACAGAATATAAAAACACATACCTTCTAAGAGGATAAACAGTAAGAAACACATGCCTTGATTAATATGCAGAGTTCAAACTGAATGCACTTAAGGGCTGTAGCTCTGTAGGTGCAATCATGAAAACTACTTCGCAAAACGCCCCTCTATGAATTTGAAGACAGGAAATATTTGCAGCGAATATTAACTATGTATATTAGTCGGGCATACTATTGTTCTTTCACGATCACACAAAGCACACTTAACTTTTGGTAATGTATATTTGGCATTTGCAAATTTAATGGTAAAACTTGAGAATTCAACATGTAGCCAGGGATACTGCAAAGGGTTCATTTAAATCACCATTCAAAATGAAACCAGAAAGACTGCACAGTTTTTTTTTAAACATGATCGGACTGCACTTCTGATTTATGCCACATGGGATAGACTTGGAAAACAGGTTATTTACTGGTTAAGTGCTTAGCTGGCTCAAAAGACTATATTCACTTCCTAATAAAAGAACATGAAAAATTGTGCAGTTTACAGTTTCAAAATCTGACAAATAAAACTAACTTATGAAAGAAATTATATATTCAAACATATCTTCATTTCAAAGAGGAAAAAAATAGACAATCACTGACCTGAAACTCGAGGCCTTTGCACTCAACTAATGTCAACACAAGGGCTTGATTTCCAATTTGGTCGGAGACTTCTTTCTTCACAGAATCATTGCGTACTAAAATAACCTGCTCTGCTCCAAACCCAATGAAACTACTACCAGTACTCCCACTATTTCCAAAAATAGTTACAATTGCATTTTCATCATTCACAGATTCAAGTATAACTGGTGCTTCACCATAGATATGGCTATTCTCGGGCCTTAAAGAGTCAATAGAGAGGGGAAAGAAGTGGTAAAGAAGCTCAATTATGCTCTGAGACAGCTTGAGAATACCTGCGTGAGTACGGAAATTCTGACTCAATTGAAAATAATCAGAAACTGAATAATGCACCTTTTCCTGTGCTTTCCCTTTGAAATCACTTCTTGGTTCTGAGATGAATTCATTGTAAAACAAAGATCTTATGTCTTGGAACCGGAAATCAATACCCCTTGCAATAGTTTGAGCTGTATCACCCGAGAAAGCAAATCCTGCCTCAAAATTTTGGCACATATACTTAAAAAGAGCAGCCTGTCTCATGGTTAGATCTTGGACCTCATCAACATATACAAAATCCATTTGATCACCCCGATAGATCCCTTTTCGCAGTCGTTGATGAAGGTTCATGACTAAATCAGCAAAATCAAACTCACCATTCAGCAACTTCTTCTTCTCATAATCAAGAAAAATATCATAAATCATCTCTCTTAAATCCTTGTTTAAAGTGGAAACCCGTCCCTCAGATAGCAACAAATAATCCCCCCGGCTGAGTTTGCCATTAGGAACTCTACCAGCAGTCAGCCCACCTTTTATGTGAGACATTATCTCAACAAAAACAGTTGAAGAGTCAAGTTTTCTGGTCAAGTGACAGTTGAAATGCGGCCAGTAAAATGAATTAAACCGGTCGTAATTAACCTCCTTGATCTAATAAAAGCATTTAAGGCAAAAGTCCTACTTGTTCCAGTATTTCCCGCACAAAACTCCTTACATCATTGAATCTGTCAAAATATGAATCCTCCATACTTCCGTCAAGCATCAGTAAGAACTTCTGAAACGTTATGACAAGTGGGTAGCAATCAAGTGGTAGGTCAATGAAAGAATCAGGGATGCTACTGAACGCAGTGGTATCATCAATGTCATGCATATCAGTAAACTTATTTTCTGCTGACAATTTCCCACCCGCTGATAAAACTGTGAAAAAAATGATGCAAGAAAATAAGCATACATAGTTGATATTGTATTAAGTTAACTTGGTATCCTCATCATTACCAAAAAGATCAATCTTAGACAATATGCAGATAACAACATAAAAGTTATTCTAAGACCAATAAATTATTTGATTCGCATCATCAATGCATACTATGCAGATACAACAAGAGTAAACTACATAGAAAATGCAGTTTTACAAGAGCAAAAATGGTCTAGCCATAAGAAGTTGGAAATGATGGCACAAGTAGGCAGAATATGAGTATTATCTTACTGGGCTATGACCTATGAGTCTTATGACACACCACGCGTCGAGTGATTTAGTACTAGTTTACTTTCTAGTTTACACCAATTTAGATCCCATATCTGTTGAGAAGATCCGCAGACCATTAATCATATTGACGGCAACATGACAAGGCAATCCAGATTTTCAACAATAATTTACTAACAGCTTTTAGTAGGTAAAAGGATTTAGAAGCACGTGTTCTTCAAGAAATACAATTGGAATGTGATCCCACACCCATGTGTAGTTTCAGATATCACATGAAATAACTTGTATTAATATCTCTAAACAATTTAAAGGAAAGTTTAAGGACAGTATAGAGTTGGAATAAATGGCTCATCAATAAGACAACACCAGGGAATAAATTTACCTTTTCAAATTTGAAATTTGATTCTTGATAGCAGAACATAGGTGAGGGCTGACAGTTACAAACATTTGTCGTAGGTTGGTTCCGTTTGTCGCTCCAAGACCCTCTCTCATCCAATTCTTTGGGGAAGCAGACGTAGAACATGTACCCTCAGACAACCCTTCCAAAGAGAAATAGTGTTGCTGCTCCTTCTGAAACAATTTCATGGTTAAGATAGTTGTTTTCCCAGTTCCAGATCTTCCAAGAATAAAACTACTTCTTGGAAAAAGAGTTATTTCCAATTCTTGATCAGTCATTTCAAAAGGAAGATCAAGTTCTCTGCCATCACTTCCAGATAACAAATGGCTCACGACACCAGATGATAAAGAGTAGAATTTCATCAATAGTAGGCTCTCGTTCACTTTTGAGTTTTCAAGATAGCTTCTTCCATCAAATTCTGCAACACTCAACCCACTAGACGACTCAGTTCTTGTATTATATCGAACAACTTCATTACATGGTTCCCAGATCACTGGCACGTCCATGTCCCTATAAAGAAAGAAAGAAAATTAACCCAGCAATTTATCATCCAAACTGATAGGTGAACAGAATGAGTCATCAATTGACTATCACCAGACTTGTAATACAAAGAGTAGTGGTACCAAACATACCCATCAGCCTTTTTTTCTTTACAGCGGTTGATGAAATCTTCTGTGTACATACTAAAGATGCTATCAAGACGCTTAACAAGTTTTGGCATCTCCTCCAGAGGTAAGATATCCCATATCTTCAATACTTGGACAAAGCTTGAATACTTCGCAATATCGACAGCAGAAATAACATATAGTCGTCCAACCTTAAACTGTTTCACGAGCTGCAAGGAGTTTCCACAAACAGAGTCCACTTTCTTCGGGCTCCAGCCATTGGAAAGTTTAAGCAACAAATTGATAACCGACTTTTGGGTCTGAAACGATTTCAATCTCATGAATGACTTTCTAAAGTTATCACTAAACAAAACCTGCAGAAATCAAGACAACGAAAATAACAAATCCGATTGAGTTCAGCATTCCAGAAAAAAAAATACGAGTGCAAACAAAGCGAAGATTTTACTCTTTGGACAAAGAATAACATAACATTTTCCCTGACCATTCAGGATTCTACCTTCCACTTTGCAGTTTTGAAGAGTATGCTATCTCCTTTCAATAAGTCATCCAATTGATCAAGTTCTTTCTTGGCTTTCAATGCTGCATTAGCTAGATCTTTATCTTCACCAGCATCAAATAAACAATGCCGATCTTTAGCATCAGAAACTAATGCGCTCCAGCAAGATCCACTTCTAAGCAGAGTTTTTCCATCACCCAAAATCCAAAGACAGCGCCTGCAGTGATAAAATACAGCAAGTGAACTTCACAAATCCTTGCAATTTCTAGTTACTTTGGTTAGAAGTATATTCTTGAGTGAAGCACACTAGTTTACCGTGCCCTAGTCAAAGCAACATTAGTTCGTTGAAGATTAGATAGGAATCCAATAGATCCTTCAATGTTAGATCTGACAGTAGAGATTATTATGATATCCTCTTCACCACCCTGGAAGCCATCAACAGACTTCACCCTCACAGCGAAATATTCGAACTTCTCATATTTGTGTCCAAGTTTCTCTTGAATTGCAGCTACTTGAGCAGCATATGGGGATATTATTCCAATTGTTAGCTTCTCTCTTGCGCCATCCCATGCTGTAAAAGTAAAAGTGTAAAACCCTCATTATGATTTCTTGAAAGAAAGCAAGCATGGAGACAGATATTCAGGCAGGACAAAAACAGTGGATAAAATTGACATCTCATGCTGCCATGTAAATTACATGGAAATGTGATGCAGTTATAAACTCACGCGACAATACCTCTAAAAAGCTTCCGTACAATCTTCAGAGTAATTGCTACTTCCACCATATTTTTCCTGCTATGTGCTACATTATCTTGTTCATCTCTTCCATCAGAAGTGCTTATAAATGAGTATGGACCAAACATAGGTCCTTGAAGATAGGATCTTTCATAACTTTTACAGAGAACATTGGGAGCATTTAAAATCTGGTTTCTATAAAAGTTGCCATTTGGAAAAGCACTTATTTTAGGATGCATTCTGTACTGAATGTTGAGAAGGTGCTTTGAATGTCCCAACGAACTCAACCTTTTCAAATAGACTTTTCCAAATCCAGTCATCAGAAACCTAAACAAGAAAGCTTGTAAAGATATAAGGAGCAATATCTGAGGTAAATTTTACAAAGATTGATGTAGATTACGTTTCTTCAAATAATAACTGAAGCCAAGCAGTGTTGAAATATTTACCTTGCTAGTAACCATTGCTGGTAGCTGACACTCATCACCAATTAGAATAGTGATGTCGTATGCCTTTAGAGTTGCATGGGTATTGCTGATTCACACTCTCTTAACTGAGCAGCTTCATCAATAACCAACAAGTTCAGCGGATTCATTTCTACTCTATGCAAAGTATACGAGCTAGACGGGCTGTGCAGAAGATGAGTGAGGCAGATTGAAAGCAAAACTGCCATACCATACTTCTGTCCATACTCTGGAAGGACATGAGCAAGGGACTGACAAAGAGATCTTAGAGCATCAATGCACTCATTCCTCATCTTGTACAGCTGAACAGAAGTACAAGACATATATGCTTCTTTCTCATGCTTAAGGTAAAAATCAACAACTTCCCCCTGTGCAAAGAGCGTCTCTATTTCTTTGTCATTAGCATTATCTTGAGACAGAAGAACTCCAAAAGAATCAAGCAAATTAAGAAGGCATACCATGCTTTCAAAATTATGCTGCAATAGAAGTCTTTTTGGAAGATGGGTGCATAAATCACTTATACATCTTTTCAAAGGAGAAACTACGGCTGTGTATCCATCTTTAATGAACCCAGAAAATGAACTTGGAATCACGGGGGTGGAATCATTGTTGACACTAGTTTTATCCTCGCCAACTGATCCATTCTCCAACAAACGATATTCAGCAACACAGTCTTCAAGGAATTTTATCATGGATGTAAAGCATATCTTCCAACTGTTGGGTGGCGCAAAACATTCCACAAGCCTGTCCACACGATAATCTAAAAATCTCCTCAAGATCATCAAAAATTTCCAAGCGATTCCTACTCCCAAATAAGAGCAAATCTCCCAGTGAACATAACAACCCATCCTGTCCTGGATCCATGTGGAGAGGATTTTCAACAAGCTTTTAGGACGCGCAATGCCACTTCCTTAACTGCAACATTTGTTGGAGCACATGCAAGTGTTCTACAGCTCTTACTTAAGAGGGTGTACAACAAGATACTCAGAGTTTTAGTTTTACCAGTCGGTGGACCCCAAATAAGTTTAATAGAAGACTTGTGATTGCACTGTGCTACCGATACAGAACTACGCACTGCAATTGTTTGGGACTCATCAAGGACTAATGATAATCTGCATGCCAAGTTGTTCATCCCAAGTGCTATCATCTTGTGAAGAACAAAAAATTACAGATTTCTTCGACCTGCAATGCATTAACAAAAGCTATAATTACGTTCTGCACTAAGTTGTCACAAACATCGCACTCATCCAAACTACACTCTCTTTCTTTCAGTGCAGCAGAAGTTATAACCGTAAAATAGGCATAGGAAATGGAAGCTTATAAGCAAAGAAACAACACTAACCCTAATACCCATCAATTTAACAGTTCTTGACTCTGCACAGTATACAGTTCTTACAAGATTTTGTTCAAGGCATTGTTCAGAAACGAGTGATATTTACTAAGATATTCACATTTCTTACCGTGGAATTGGGGCGCAAAACTTCCTTAATGATCTGTAAGTTCCCAGACATGTGTAGTGCTTTCCAAATTCTAATTTTTGTAGTCATATTAACCAGAAACACAGCAAAAACGGAGTTCCGCATACCATCTTTAGCCTCAACCAACTTTGAAGTCCGGAACTTTACATAACTTGATAATTTATCATCTTCTCGTAGCATTGGACTCCTTCGCATCTTTTCATGACCAAAGCAAAAGTACATGTCCTTACACACTGTTCCAAATCCGAGGAAATTTCAGGTACCACATCAGACAAAACAAAAAGGTCTCCGCATTTAGGAGAGTATGCCTCTTGCCACTATCACTATTTATGTTCCTCCAAGAATCAAATTTAAGCTCATACAGAAATGAACCATGTGACCCAGACTCCTTTACTGAGATTACTTCAGCAAATGGTGCATCATGTAACACCTCCATACTGGAAAACAACTCAGAACGAGTTTCCTCAATTAATGGTAAAGTGTAAGAACCAAGGTAATCCTCCACTGACTGGAAACATTCAGGATCTTTTCCACCTAAACAATGTAAGAAGTAGCTTATGTCAGATTTCCAGAACGAAGAGATCGAAAAAGTTCAGTTCAGCAATAAAGGATTTATTGTTTTAATTAACAATCCTTCAACCCGGCAATAATTGGATCACATAAACCATGGTTAGTCACTAGTCCAGAACCATAGTAACTGGCTTTAACTGCTTGCAAGTTGATCAATGGTACTTGTCAAGGAAAATGAAACTAGACACCCACAACTAGGAAAGTTACAAAGAATACAATAACTAAATCTATGTAATCTGAACTTCTTTAAATTATTTTTGGAAAGGGAACATTGTACTAAATATCTACATTCTAATACCATGTACCCACTTGGGGATGACTAGAGGATAGCCTCCTTAAGATGAGCCTGATCTACATATCAAGAGATTAGTACGTCCTAATACTTCAAAGTTCTATCACACTCAAAGTCTCAAATCAGGCGTAAGTCTCCAAAATCAGGATGTCTTAGGTGTCTTTTTCGACAGTTGATCCAAGATAGATTTATGATGGATCTAGAAATCAAATATGGGCATGATGAGCTGCGTGCTAGGTCCCCACATCTGCCAATTAGCCACTTGATGCTCTATATGTTGGCCCATGAGATGCATTTACCATAGGATCATAGCGTGGCCACGTGCAATAGGATTAGGATTCAAAGCCATAATATACACATGGTGCATGACTGATCGACCCTTCGTACAAATATAATGTTCTAAAACTTATGACTCAGCAAACCTTGGTTTTTGATTAACAGTAAAACTGATGTCCCATAAATCACATACCTCTAGTGGAATTGTATATATTACAGTACAGCTACACGGTGGCCAACATTTCTAACTATATCAACCCCTGTAAGGCGGTATGCCCCATATGAACTATGTAAACATGATGGTTTAGTAAGACAGAGACAAAGACAGGGAAAACCTTCTCTTTATATAACTCTTCATTGGATATATCCTCGAGACTCCAAGAGAACACCAAATCAATCAAATCTTTCTCGGGATGTTTATATCTGTAACAGCCAGAATGAGCCATTTGAACCACTTCCTGCCACCTTCTACCATTTCAACCACTTCACCGCCACATTCTACCATTTCCAACCACTTCACTGCCACATTCTAATTTATCTCCAATCTCATCTCTGCATCAACATTTCAAAACAAAATAACCAAAAATCTGAAATAAAAATAACATATATATATTCCGTAAAATGTAAAAAAACAAATGCATACAGTAAATGCTAAAATCCTGAGTTCTCAGTTACTGTTGCTCATACATATGTGAAGCATGCCACTCGAGGATACATTTCAGACCTCGAGGAGCATGGTTTGCATATGCAAGTCTCTTGAAGCTTTCACACCCAAGAAGTATGAACAAACAATTCATGGCCATAACTTAGTTACATTTTGAATTCATACTGTTTTTGTACAACTTATCGTACAGCTGATAAGCTCACTCAAAAACAAGCAAATCAAACTGTCGTGCATCTACATTTCATGTACCGCAAGCGTACTTATAATATGCCTTAACTTCTTTCCAACACACACTAATTCCTTAAAAACAAATATCCAAGCAAATCCTCTAGAAGTTAAAATTGACTGTTCCAAACACAAATTCAAGAATAAACAAGTTTAGGTGTTGAGGTTTATCAAAAACCTTTCAAAACATAAATAAATTATCTATCCCACTAAATAATTCCATTAAAAAAAAATCAAACAATTGAAATTTCTAGGGTTTAATAGTACAGTATTATTTCACTTGCTTAAATATAAAATTATAGTACCGCTTTTGAAATCATTTTTTATTTAATAAAAAACAAGCAAATTTAGTTTTCCAAATCTTTGTCTAGTTGATTTTTTAGCCCTAATTTAAACTTCTCCCAGTCTGATAATCAGATATTTTTTTACTGATAATGGTAAATAAATAAATAAAAATCTTAAATAAATTGAAAAGTAAAAAAGGGTAACTACAAAAAGAGGATTATACTATCTACAC
>JAJJWW010017052.1:0-17678 GCA_023531295.1 Papaver armeniacum | reverse complement strand
AGAGAATAGCATTTTAGGCCTAAAGTAAGCCATTTCTTGTGTAGAATATTAAGGGTACAAACACATACTTATTTTTAAATTTGCTAGCAAAAGAACATTGCCCTAGTCTTCTTGAGAATGCAAAAACTCCTCCACATCATCTTCATAAGGAGATATTTATTAATCACTTGTAATCTTCTTATACCTAAACCACCTTCTTCATAAGGTGTATAAACTTTGTTCCAAGCTAAAGTAGAATACTTTCTACATTCAGCATCTCCAGTCCATAAGAAATTTCTAATTATCTTCTCACAAACTTTGATAACAGAAGAAGGTCATTTGTAGACTGACATGTTATATATTGGTATACTACATAGGATAGATTTTACGAAGAAATTCTATCATGAAAAGATAATAATTTACCTTTCCATGAAGCTAGTTGACTTTGAAGCATTTATACCATTGACCATAGAGTGGATGATTTTACTCTCCCGAGGGCATTAGAATAACTCCAAGATTTTGCAGGGAAAGTTGAAAGTTCCATGTGAAATAAATTAACTATCATAGCTTTTCTTGAATTGCTTTTCCCATCAACAAAACCCTGCTCTTTGCTCTGTTAATACACTTAATTTAACTTTCCTGGTATTCACTTAGGAATTGATTCAACTATTCTAAACCCCTTTTATTCCCATTCTGTAATATAAAAACATCATTTGTATTGAATAGTAGGTGAGTTGAGATATCCCTTTTCTTGTAACCATTGGCTGAAGCTTCTGTTGTTCTATCAACTTTGTTAAACCCCTACTTAAAACTTCTTCCATTAAGACAAATAGAATAAGTGAAAGTGGGTCACTTTGTTTCAAGCCTCTACCCACTGAGAAGAAGCCACATGGTCCAACATTTAGCATTATTGAGATTTTGGCTGATTGAAATAAAGTATATAACCACCCACACCATTCTTGAGAGAAACCATACTTCGCATGACCAAGAATAAGAACTCCCGGATAATGAAGATCATAGGCCCGAGAGATATCTAATTTTAAACCAACATTGCCACTTTTTTTTTTTGATCTCATCTCATTCACAAGCTCGGATGCTAGAAGAACTTGTTCATGGATATTTCTCTCCTTAATGAAGCCAACTTGTTGAGTAGAAATCGTTTAGGCATCAATAAGTTCATCCCGTTAGTGATAATCTTTGTAAATATTTTGAAACATACATTACTTAATCCAATAGGTCTAAACAGAGCATCTTTTTTTGCGTACCTGTAGGAATGAGAGTCAAAAATTGGAGTTAAGGCCTTTGGGGTGAAACTTCTTCCAGCAATTGGATAACATCCACTAAATCTTGTTTAATCATCAACAAGCTCTATGAACATCCCGGAGAAAACCATCCAAGCCTGGTGCACTCTCGGGATCTATCAAAGATAGTTGTCTTTATTTCTTCTTCGTGGAATAAAAATCTAGTTTTCTTTGATCTTCTATAGTGACAACATTTGGGATGACTTCAAGGAATCGAAATAATGGCTTCTTTATATTGATTGCGTAGAGTGTTACATATCTCGCCCCCAAATGGTTGAGGTGACACATAACTAGCCCCCAGTATGTTTCGTGTTATGCTGCTCTATGCTCGCGCAAGGGTGCACTTCCCTGCTGCATTTTGCTCGCGCATGGAATGAAAAGTTGAGTTTTTATGCTATCTTGAATTCGCGCAGGGGGACAATTATGCTATTCAAGATGCGCGCAGAGTTGAGATGTGTACATTTTCACATGCTCAGGTGTCAAAATGTTCGCCACATTTGTTGTTGTCCCCTATGACGGGGATACAATTAGGAAAGGGTAAAAATTCTCGAACTGTGCATTCACCCTTTACGCAGGTGCGAAGATATTGCCGACAAAAGAGATTCGAATTGTGTTGTTTCACCGTTAGGGATAACTACTGGTTTGAACATCCGCAGCAGCCTAAAATCAAACACGAATAATTTTGATAAAGTTTGGAATGCCAAAATAATGTTGGATTAAATTTTTTGAATTTGAAATAACAAGATAAATACTCTACGCTCGACAACAGCTGCCTCGTTAAAACCTTTTCCTAGAAACCCAAGTGGGATAAAACCATCATAAAGAAAAAAAAGACCAGCACAGCAGGATTTGAAACTACTCCTAATGATAAAACTTCTTCAAGTAGAACGAATTCCACGGCTTCCATTGCTCACCATCTTGAGTACCGTCGAGGTTCCTTAGGTAGTAAGAGCCACGAGATGCTTGGCTTCGTCCACTATGTATGGACCTTCCCCGGTTGCTCCGAGCTTCCCACAGTTTGGTTCCATTGTATGCTGCCTGGGTTTTTTTGAAGACATATTCCCCAGCTTGAATGACCATTCTCCGACTTTGCGATCATATCTCATCTTGATTTGGGTCACTGGTATCGACTAACCGATGCAAGGCGTTTTCTCTTTGTTCTTCCAAATAAATCTTTATCTAAGCCGTATATCTTGTCGTTTTCCCATTTTGATAAAAGACGAGTTTTGGTAGTCTTAAGATGTACATCGGTGGAGTATGACTTGCTCTCCATACGCCAATGTAAATGGTGAAAATCCATTGGATCTTTTTTGGGGTTGTTCGACAGACCATAAGACTCCATGGAATTCTTATGTCCATTTTCCCTTAGCCTTCTCCACTGTTTCTTGAGATTGTCTCAGTTATAACGCGGTTGGTCGCAGCCCGCCCATTCTCTCGAGTATAGTAAGGAGATGAGAAGTTGTGGAGAATATTCGGGTTCTTGCAAAGTCTTTGATCACCCCGCAATCGAACCGGCTTCCCATTATCCGATATTATCGCGTGCGGGGATTCCAAATCAGCAGAAGATATTCTCCCATATGAACCTTTTCACATCATGTCTGGGTAATGTATACCAAATGTCCCGCTTAGACCCATTTGGTGAAATAGTCAAGAAGCTGAGTACGAAATCAACGCCTCCAGGAGCTTTGGGAAGCGGTCCGATGATGTCTAACCCCCACATAGAGAATGAGAGGGACTAAAAACTAGATTCAATTCGTTGGCGGTCCTTTTCGGAATTGGAGCGTGCTCTTGGCATGGCACATATTTTTGCGCGTATTCTTTAGCGTCTTTCGCATGTATGGCTAGAAATATCCGGGTAAGTATCCCGTGCGCGAGATCCGCCCCTCCGTAATGGCTGCCACATATTCCTTTATGAGCCTCCCGCGATTCGTTGTCCTTCCTCGGTTGATACGCATAGCAAAAACGTCTCCAAAGCTACGGTGTTTAAGGTGATAACAAATCCTTCGATCATTGAGTATCTCCATGAATTATTTTTCACCTTTGTAGCAAGTTTCTCATCTTCTCGGGAGTTCGCCGGTAGTCAAATCGGGATGTAAGGTTGACGCGATGCAACGTTTCAACATGATTTCCTAATTTATCTGGCTACCGGATTTTCAACATCCATATTGTTTTCGATGTTCTAGGTATCTCCCCGCTGGGATGTAGCTTCCCTCTTGCCCCCACTAGCGTGTTCGAGAGCCAGAATAAAGTGGCCGTCGGAGATGCTAGGTAACTCTTGGAAATCCGTATCAGTTTCGAATGTGGAAGAAAGATATGCTAAAGCATTTGCGTGCCTGTTTTCCAACCGTGGTCGCTGCCCAATAGAGAACTGGTCGAACTCATTTGCCAGCTCTTTCATATGATCCAAATATAAGGCGCCATCCTTTCTTCTTTGGCTCTGTAGGTCCCCAGAAATTGGTTAACTACTAGCATGGAATCAGTTACCAACTACTAGCATCTAACTGTTTGACATCCTTTAAACCGATAATTGCTGCTTCATATTCAACTTCATTGTTTGATGCTTGAAAATCAAGCTTGGTTGCTTTCTCGAACCTTTAGGAGTAAGGATGACGCATCCAACTCCAGCTCCACCAACATTTGATGACCCATCAGTAAATACGGTCCATAATGGTTCAGGTGTATCAACCCATATAGTCATAACGGAATGAGCTTGGTTTCGGGTAAGATCAACTCATCCAATCCAGGAGATGATCTTACCGTCTCTGTGGAATAATCCAACGAATTAGCTTAGATAAATAAAACTCCCACGTTGAAACGTAACGAGATCCTCGCTTCCTATTGGCCGAAATAAGTGTTTCGGGTTTTTGTAAAACCAGAATTTTGCCGAACACTTTGCAACATATGATTGGCGTAAAAAATACAACCTTAAAAGGAAAACTTAACCTAATGTGTTTAGATTTTTATCGAAGTCCGAATTCGTTTGGTAGTCGAGTACCTATCTTATGTGACTCTTTTTACCAAATTAATACATAATTGGTAATAATCCTAGACGCAACACTATGATGACCAAATCGAAGACGAGCCACGGACGGATAAAGCTCTCATGTTAAACAATGATGAAATCCTCGTATCCTATCTCGCGAAACAAGCCTTGTGGGCTTTTTGTGAAATGATAGTTTTGGTGGGGACATTTGGCAACACTTGATTGGTTAAAAATTAAAAACCAAAAGGAAAACTTAATTTACCATGTTGGGATTTTATGAAAGTTCAAATTTAATTAGGAAGTTGAGTACCTACCATATTAAGACTCTTTTTCCCAAATTAATACATAACGGGGAAAAAAATAAAATAAAATGCATACACTACCTAACTTAAAGGCCTAGGCAAATAAAGCTCTCGAGTTGAATGGTAAGGAAAAATCTCGCTCCCTATTGGTCGAAACAAGCATTTGTGGATTTTGTGAAACGAGAGTTTTGGTGAGGGCACTTGACAGCGTATGATTGGCAAAACTTAACTTAATGTGTTTACATTTTATGGAAGTCCAAATTCAATTAGGAAGTCGGATACCTACTATACTAGGACTCTTTTTCTCAAATTATTACATAATGCGAAAATAAAAAGAATAAATTAATAAAATCCACATATATTTTTTATCTTTTTGTCAACCTATTTAATGTATGTGTTCTCTCAGACCCACCAAATAAAAAATGTGTCGACACGAGATGGGACGAAATTCCATGAACACGAAATCGAAAATATGGCTAAAAGAAAATCAGGATGAAAAAGATTAAATAAACCTCATTCACTATGCTTCCTATGAAGCTTTAAGGGATGACATTCATAATCATTGGCATCCGTATAAAGGCCTAGACAGAAAAATCTTTCACTTAATCCTCGCCTATATATTCGCCGAAATAAGGTTTTTTGTTTTTTTTAGTTTTGTGAAACAAAAGTTTTAGTGAGGACACTTAATAACGTATGATTGGTTTAATTACAAAAGAAAAATGAAAATGAACTTATCATGTTTGTGTTTTATGAAAGTCCAAACTCAATTTGAAGTCGAGTGCATGCCATATTATGACTTTTTTCCCAAATTAATACATTAAGTGAAAGAAAAAAAAATCACATATTATATTCTAACCAAAAGAAAAAGAAATTTACATATTATATTCTATGAAAATAAAAGGAAAAAATAAATAAAATTCGCACATATTTCATATCTTTTCTTCTCATATTTAATGTATTCGTATTATCACACGAATCATCGCCACGGGGCGGGACGAAGCCACGCGCATACCAAATTAAACAAAAAAATACCTTTGCGTAATTTGGGCACAAATCTAGTTATTTTAATTTTCCTAACACTTTTACGCGTGGATTTTCCTTCTGGGCACTACAATTTTATTTTAAGCCAACCAATAATATGATTTTGTTACGTGCACACTCTTTAAAGGAGTGTGCACAAAATTGGACTCTTGTTTGTTTTCGAGATAGTGTCATTCATCCCTGTTGTTCCATTTTTTTTTCGGATCCTGTGTTAGCTGTTTCATTAACTCCAGCACCTGATGACCACAAACACGATTGCGTTAATGGTTGTATTTACAGATTTCAAATTTTGTAAAGATATGAACTTCTTACCTTCGGTGACAGGCTCCTCAGCCATTAAGTCTTCTTGAATTGTTTTTTTGTACGCTTCCATCTTTTCATTGACTGATTCGTACATGTGCACAGTTAGTGTATCATAATACAAGAAACAAAGCTTAGTAGTTGCACCAATCTTATTGTGCGACAATGTTGGGTGCGAATCCTTGTAAGTGGATATGTTTAAATTCGTGTGGAAGATCCGGTGGTGTTTTGTTGATATGGAACTAGGATATGATTGAAGTAGATGATTTTTAGAAGGTATCTACACTATAAGTATCTTTGTCGCAATGTGGAGGATAACTTTAGATGGGTTCTTACCGGTGTTTATGGTCCTTGTAATGTGAAGGAAAAAAAGAGCTTTGGATGGAGTTGGCTACTTTGCATGGATATTGGGATGGTTTTGCCTTGGTGTATTGGTGGAGATTTTAATGAAATTAGAATAATGGGAGAAAGAAGAGGATGTCGTAGAATCTCAAACTCAATGAAATTTTTTTGATGAATTATGTAATGATCTTGAGCTTGTGGATTTGCCGATTTCGGGCAAAGTACACGTGGAGTAGACCGCCGAACAAGAAGAGTAGAATTGATCGGTTCTTATTTTCATAGAATTGGGAGGAGCATTTTCCAAATCTCAACATTAGGCGGCATGCAAGACCTTTTTCGGATCACTTTCCATCGCTTGTGTTATATTGAGACGGACAGGGTTCTTGTCCTTTTCGTTTTCAATTATCTTGGTTAGAAAATACTAACATCATTTCTTTAATGAAAGAATGGTGGGAATCTTTTTTCTTTGTAGGTACCGTAAGCGCATGTTTTCAAAAGAAACTAATTGCCTTGAAAGAAAAATTGAAGATATGGAATAAAGAGGTTTTTGGGAATGTAATTGGGCTTTGATGCGGCTCTTGAAAAGATGCAAGTTTTGGATGATATTGGTGATGATAGACTTCTAACCGAGGTGGAAGAGGACATGCTCGTGACGGCGAAAGTAGATTTTGAGAAGGCTCATAGGCGTAAGAAATTTTCATTCGTCAAAATCTAGAGTCAACACGATTCGTGATGGTGATAGAAATACCAAGAACTTTCATCGCATTTTAAGAAGGAATAGAGCAAGAAACAACATCAATAATCTTCGCATCAATGGTATATGGACCGGGAATAAAGATGAGATTAAAGAAGGCATTGCAAATCACTTTGAGGTAGCTTTTAAGGAAGTATCTAATCATGACCGAGAAATTAAGAATATGTTGCCTAAAGAGTATTGATGAGAATGCTAGAGTTTGGTTAGAGAGGTCCTTTAGTGAAGAAGAAGTGAAGAAAGCAATTCATGATTTGGGGTGGATAAGCTCAAGGTCCGGGACGGCTTCCCATGAAGTTTTATATTGTTGGATGGGAGTTCATTAAAGACGACTTGATGAAGATGTTTCAAGATTTCCATGATAACAACATTCTTATACTTCTCTAAAGAACAACTTTATAGCGTTAATTCCTAAGAAGATTGGTATGGAGGAGGTCAAGGATTTTCGCCTATTAGCCTCATAGGAAGCGTACAAAATTATTGTCAAAGTGTTAGCGGAGCGACTAAAGGTATATCTTCCTATTTTAATCTCTCCTACTCAATCTAGCTTTATTAAAGGACGTCAAATTTTAGATGGAGTTTTGATAGCAAATGAATCTGTGGATTCTAGACTCCGTAAAAAATTGTCGGGGTTAGTGTGCAAATTAGATTTTGAGAAGGCTTTTGATAATGTGAATTGGAATTTCTTAAATGAAGTCTTATTTAAAATGGGCTTTGGAGGCGTTTGGCGTGCTTGGATACGAAATTGCTTATCTTATTCAAAATTTTCGGTTCTTGTAAATGGTACCACTCATGGGTTTTTTGGTAGTGAGAAGGGTATTCACAAGGTGATCCTCTTTCACCTTTTCTTTTTACCACTGTTGGAGAGGTTTTGAGTCATATGTTGAATAAGGAACAAGAAGTTGGTAAAATTTCGGGTTTCTCGATGAAGAACGAGGGATATAAAGTTAACCATCTCCAATTTGCCGACGACACCATTGTTTTTCTTGATGCGAAGCGTGAGCAAGTAGATTCTCTACGGTATTTACTTTTATGTTTTGAATTAACCTCGGCTAAAAATAAACTTTGCTAAAAGTTGTTTGTTTGGAGTATCTCTCGTTGAAGACATTGATGAATTTGCTAATATGTTGGGGTGTAAGAGGTCAAATTTTCCAAGTATATATCTCTGTTCCTTTGGGTGATAAAGTTAGTGGCACACAAAAGTGGGAGAAGATTATTGAATTATGTTACTCGAGACTTTCCTCTTGGAACGGGAGAACGATATCTAGAGGAGGTAAGTTGACTCTCATCAAAAGTGTTTTGGCTAGTTTGCCCATTTATTACTTATCAATCTTTCTTGCACCATGCTCCATTACAAACAAGATTGATAAGATAGTAAGAAATTTTCTCCGGGATGATGATTCTAATAAGAAAATAATTCATAATGTCTCAAGGTCTATGATTGTAAAATCTAGAGAAGGTGGTTGTCTTGGAATCCGGAAGTCTAAATACATGAATTCCCAAGGCTTCTCAAAAAGTGGTGGTGGAGATTTGGAACCTAAAAGAATGCTTTTTGGAGAAAGATAATTGTGGAAAAATTTGGAGAATCTTCAACCGGTTGGGAAACTCTTAAACCGAAAGGACCAAAGGGGTGTAGTTTGTGGCACAATATTTATAATGAGCTAGAGGATTTCAACAAACATGTAAAATTCAAGATCGGTGCGGGGAAATGAAATTAGATTTTGGGAAGATTTGTGGATTAGAGACGTCATCTTATGCAATAGATTTCCATTTATTTGAAGCTTCAAGAACAAAAGGGAAAGTGGTGGCTAGATTATATGAGATTTCGAGCAATCTGCGGTATCAAATGGAAGTTCATATCAAAGTAGATATTCTCAAGCCATAATGAGAGAAATTGCTTCCATAAACTTCATTATTAAAAGTGGTGAATATTCAAGAAGGGGTTGTAGACTCGAGATTGTGGATGGTGGATAGGAGAAAAATACGGTTGATGCTTATACGGTTAAGTGTGGGTTTGATTTTCTTTGTGACCAAGGCGATATTAGCTTCCCAAGTGAGATTATTTGGAGTCGACATTATCCGTACAAAGTTAATTTTTTCTATGGCTTCTATACTATGAACGGTTCATGACGACGGACAAGATTTTTAGAAGGGGCATGGATGTGGATAAGGTGTGCCGGTTTGTGAAGAAGAAGATGAAACAAGTGCACATTTATTTTATGATTGTCGGTAACAAAGAAAATTTGGAATTATTTTGCCTGAAGGATGCAACTTCAATTGAGTTACGATAGTAATATGTCGACAACTATAAAAACTTGGAGTCATAATTGGGGTGATGAAAGACTTGACCGTATATGGAACAACTTAACGGTTGCAATATGTTGGTGCATTTGGAAAGAAAGGAATTCTAGAATTTCAATCACAAAAGAGAAATTTGGAAAGTCTAATCAGAGATATTAAGATTCAAAGCGTATTTTTTGGGCGGAGTCAAACACTAAATGTTGAGTTTGACGCTAACATGGTGATAGGTCTATGGGACTCGTATTTCTTTTGGCCGCTTTGAGTTGGATAAGTGTCGATTGGTGTGTGTTTCTATTGTTCTCGGTTGGCTCTTTGTTCTTTTTCATTTTCTTTGGGTGATCGTTTCCAAAAATGGGTTTCTCTTTTTTTTGTGTCGGTTGTATTTATTGGGTTAAGGTACCCCCAAGACCTTTTTCTTCAATAAATCCTTTCCTATTGACCGATCAAAAAAAAAAATCTTATAAACTGTATTAATAAAACTTTTAATGTAAATTGTTCATGATAAAAAGACTGCATTTTTTAATGTGAACTTTTATTGTAAACTTTTGATAAGCCAATTCCTTTTTTTGGACGAACTCCATATTTCAACCAATTTCCTTATTTTGTCAACGATTTCCTTCTTAATAGGAATTCCGTTTTAAGAGTTTTGACGTTTTAATAGATTCACCTTTTTTTTTTTTTTTTTATTTATTTATTTAACGGTTTGGACGTGAGTTTTGTCCACCCTTACTAAAGTACAGTTAAGTATAGGTGTAAACACGGTGTAACTAAATAATCCAAGTTTAAATTCTAACATAAGTATTGTCTACCTACTTTTTTCAACACCGTTACTAATGACATGAAAATATTTGATGTATCCAATTGTAACCAAATTTTAATTATTACAACCAATAGAGTTATGCCAAGTGTCAATAACATAGCTTCCGCATTAGAAAAGGCCTTTCAGCCCATAGGTGCGAGGGTTTCATCACCGTTTAATGTGAGAAAGCTTTATTTGTCAAGGCCTTTAAGGGGAAGATGGAGTGCGACCAGTGGCACACTTTTAACGAGTGTATATTTCACATTTTAATCTCTATCCTCGACGTAGGCGATTGACCTGAGGGGGAATGAAGGAGTCCTTTATAGCACTTTTTTGTCAAATGGACCCTAACAATTTCATAAAAAGATTGGGAATATTTCTGTGTTGAATTTTGACCTGATCCATTGGATCACTTGACTCAAAAATACGCAATAGTAAGGGATTTCCGTGTGAAGATTCGATATGATTCGTTGGATAAGATGACTCTAAAACACGGGATTTGATGGAAACCGTTGATTTATAAAGGATTTCGGTATAATATATATAAATATTTTAAGGGTTTATATTAAATTAATTAAATTGATAAGGACCTGAAGTTAAAAAATATATAACAAATTTCACTCAGAAACCTTCAATCCTCTCTCGATTCTTCCAATTAGGTTTAGAGGAGAAAACTAATCCAAACTGAGGCGGCCACCTATACCACCGTGATAGCAATTCCACCACCTCCATAACAACATCACCACCTTCTCCATCGCCAGTACGAGTATAAAGTAACGCCATCACCACCAGCCAGCACCTCCAACTCCGCTACCAGTATAACCCCGCCATCACCTTCTTCCAATCAAACATTAACTATTCCTTCCTCACCAACACCACAAGAATTCCAAATAATCAATCAAGTAGATTGCAAATTCCATTCAAATATATTAAAACAAACAAACAAAGCTAATCAAAATATTGAATATTCAATCTGAAACAAACAACACCTTAAAGGGTTCCAAATTCCATTACTAGGGGTACTACGTCTAACAAGTGGACATCATGTTCTAGCTCATGCATTTGGTATCGTTGCACGTGGTCGATCCACAATTGAATGCACCTTGATGTGGCCAAATGTTAACCAAACGTGGACCATTACGGTCATTAAAAATTGAGGTAAATATTAAATGCAAATGTAGGTTTTATTGAAACTCTTGGCAAAAATAACTTTGCAAATTGGTTTCCGGTTCTTTTTGCTCGGTGTAGTCCACTGCTAGCGGCCCAGAGGGATGAAATTTGATTTTTGTATCAGCTAATAGCTATGCATATATTGGAGGCGCCTTTACCAATAATTGAGCCGACCGAAGGACCCGAAATATCCGAAGGGAGGGAGTCCTTTTACTACCATTTTTTGTAAAAGTCAATTGGGTGAAAAGATTGGATTTCTCCTAAGTTCAACCGTCGCAATGGAAAAAGCTAAATGATCATTCCGCGTATATAACTCCTTATCGATAACACAGACCTGTTTGTTTGTCAAATTGTGTTCTTAAACCCCTGTTTTAACAAGGAGACTATGAGGATTTGCAAAAATAATTCCCATTGTAGTGATGTTTCGTTTTTTCTTCTGGTCAGCCCTTCCCACCGTGGTAGCGGTGTTCTAGTTTAATTTAGGGAGTTATGTAACGAGGGTCGTGATTCTAAACATAGAGGATAATAGGGTCATCCGTTAAATAATCAACTAATCAAGAATATGTGAAATATACATGTTGTTGGGAGCGTAAATGCATTCACACTCAAGATGGTTCTAATAATAACTTGCTTGTTGTGCGGCACTTAAGGTGTTCCAAATTGTTGGATTTCATGTGAAGTTGTAAATTTCTCAGTATCTTATTAGCATTTAAGTATACTGCGGAATAATTTAGTCTGAAGTCCACTTAATAATGATGGGGTAATGATGACTACATTAATGGTCCAAATAGATGACATCATCAGTATTAGTAATGCATCTCAAATTCAAATTCAAATGAAAGGCTAGTGCAGAAAAAAAAATCAACTTAATTAAACTACACTGCTAGTGCATATGAATTGATTCTTTTGTTCAGTTTTGTTATGTGATTTAAAGGACAACATGAGGTATCTACACACATAAAAATATGATAGGTTCTTGACTTGATGTTGCATTAGTCTAAAATAATGATTTGTGCATTATGTTAATCATTTAGGCAATAACTCAATACAAGTTCATTGACTTCTCAAATGGTTGTGCTTCGGCAAGTATACTTATACTATATATAAGAGAGTATTCCTTACCAAACAAATTACTCACACAATAAGAGGAAAAATAGAAATTTTAATAGCTTAAGAGATGGAGAGCAATAAGATCATGAGTTTATTTCTTGTGGCGATTATGATCCTTTCGATCCTTTTTGTCCATGCAGATGCTCAGTTTGATATTCCGTGTACTAATTACGGTGATAATTGTTTCCTCGTACCTAATTGTTGTTCGGGTTCATGCAGCAGTTTCTGGCCATGGGCGACATGTACCTAGTTATTGGTATGAAAATGATTGGTCGATGATCGGTACTGTAATTCTTGTGTTCTTAGTTAATTCTTGTGTCATTAATAGGATTAATGAGGTTTTATATTGATTAGATTATTAGAGGGGCCAAGTGCAACCCATCTAATACTTGATCGATCAACATCCTCTGGATAATTTGATTTCATTTGATTTCTTTGTAGTTTTATTTTGTATGTGTTTTTTTCAGTTTGTGGAATCAATGTATTTTCTTGGTTATTATAGTACAGTAAGTTTTCAATTTATAAATTGCAAGTCTTTCCTTTTACATTCAAGCCTGATCTAGACTAGTATAAAATTATAAAAAAAAAAAATTGGGGTCTAAGAGCATCCACAGTCAGTAGTATAACCAAATTTTTGGTAAAAAAAAAACGCGAGTGGAGAAGGACTAAAGACCTAACACCAGACTATAACCAAAAACCCAGACTATATTTAGTCTTTAGTCCAGTCTTTAGTCGCGGTAATTTAAAGTTACACCCGATGGAGCGGGGTGTTGGGAATGCGCAAGGATGATGGGGCGTAACTTTGAGTTACGCCCCAACAGCAAAAAAAAAAAAAAAGAGCGTAGTCTCGGGATTGTGCTGATAATGGGGCGTAACTCAAAAAGCACCCATAACAAAAAAAAAAAAAAAATGGGCGTAGTTTGAAATTACGCTGATGGGTTTTAGTCTCGCAAAGTAGTGTACAATAACGGAGTAAACCAAATTAATTTGGTTTTTTTTTAGTCTTTACTCTTTGGTTTTAGTCTCACATGATCTGCCGATTTATCTAAACGACCTAAAAGGATTATATCCAGAGTGTTAACCCGGTTTGAGGATTTTGAATTTGAATTACGCAAATTCCGTTCTTTTTTTTTTTTTTTTTTTGCACTTGAAGAAAGACCATGTTGTGTGAAGTTGGTTAGGAAGATCTTCGCTATCAGAATCCAAAGAATCGTCCGGAGGATCAGCTAAAACCTTGAGATTCTCACAAGTCACGGACTTTCATATACATATACACATATCGGTAGAGGATGAAGAAGATATATTAACTATGAAGAAGATACATTAACTATGTGTCATCTATAATACTCAGTGTGGGTAACCATTCCCTCTTAACTATGCTGACAAGGACAAAACGAATAATATCAATCCCACAGTTGATAAACGAAAAGCAGCGGTGCTCAGTGCTCATTCCAAAGGAAGTGGAGATAAAAGTTATGCATGACTAAATATTAATATTATTGAAGATGAGACTAATATTATGCTTTCTTGCAAGGGGTTTCTAGAGTCTTACACGGATAATTATAGATCATGTTAAATTAGCTGATGTGGTTAAAGACCTTTTCTTTCAAAGTTATTGCACATGTCGTATTATTCTCTTCTTCTTCTTGCACTCTGGCTTCATTTTCTTCTTGTTGTATGGTGGTGATATGTCAACAACTTTGACATAAACTTATGTTCCCGATGATACACTAAGGTTGCTAATGATCAATATTCTTATCACTGTAAGATTCCGGAACCCCCAAGCAAGAAAACAGATTATTATTCTGACCTGCGATAACTTCTATGTCGCACATGCTTTATTTCCACTGACTCTGGTGGAATGTTTACACTAAAGATAGGTATAACACTCTCAACACTGTTTCAAGCTGATGGCTAAACCCATTACTGAGTATTATAGTATGCCTTAATTAGTTACTAAATCACCATTACCATTTCTTAGTCTCTAATCTATTAGTATCTCAGCCTCGCCTTTCAAAAAAAAAAAAAATCTCTTGTAGATGCAATCGAACAAAAAAGATATACAAACTACATAATAATATCCCTAACATTATTATAAACAAGAAGTTCAAAAACAAGATCATTTTGTGCTTGCGCTGGTGATGATTTTTAGTAATTATTGTGTTCCAATATCGATGGAGCCTATGATTATGACAATGACTGCTGTGTTGGAATTTGCCGAGGTTTTCACTCAGCTTGTAGGCGGAAGTCGGAGCAGCTTTTGTAACCCTAAAACGTAACCTAATCGTGGGGGATCGGCCGGTTCTTATGCTAACGGTCGGGATTTAAATCCGAAGTACCCATGATGTATATCACTATATGCGCATTCAAATAATGTATATCAGCCTGGTTGGAACATGGGTGATCAAAAAAAGCTCTTTTAATCTTTTACAAGCTCTTGTTTCTCCAACCAATATGGTTACCCAAAGTATATATTTTTAACTAGCGCATCACATTCATGTTGTTATTTTTTTTTGTCATAAATTATTCTTACGACCTCTATAATTATTCATATCAGTATCATTACAACCAAATCCATAATAAATTTTCGTATTTTCTCCACATCCTGGCAAATCAACATACTCTCCATTTCAGGACTTTCTATAGAGGCATATGTATCATATTTTTTAATAAACAAACTAGTCCATCACAGGAACAATTAGTTGATCAGCACTACAGATGTTAGGTTACAACTAATTGGTTCGTGTAATAGACTAGGCTGTTTATCAAAAAAAAAGATGATGCATATGTCCTCACTCTATATATATACTCATAAACTGGGAGAGCATGTTGATTTGCCAAAATATGGAAAAAATAAGAAAGTTTATTATGAATTTAGTTGAATTCATACTGATACGAATAATTAAAAAGTTGTGAAATAATCTATGAAAAAAAAAAAACATAAATGTGATGCGCTAGTTCAAGTATATACTTTGGATAGCGTACTTGGTATCAATAAGTAGTAGAGAATGTGGTATACCTGCCGAAGCAATGTGGTGTAAGAATGAAACGAGGATAAGGGCCATGGAACTGAAACAAGCTGCTGCTATAGATGCAGTCAGCGGTGGGAGTTCCTTCAAAGACTTGGATAATTTGGTATCATCATCTCCTCTAACTAGAAATGTGTCTATTTCCTTCAAGATAGAATTAGAATGGAATTAATAAAAGGACATTTTAAAAGAGAATGGTATGTTTTACAAGATTGCATTCAACAACTATGGCTGTAATATGGACAAGAAACGATCGGACCTACTGGAAGAATGGAAACGTGAGAGACTTTTAGACAGTAAGTTGTATGATTCATTGGATTTATTTTTACAAGACCATGTCATTTGGAGGAGGAAAGAGAGTTTGTCCAGGAGCTTTGCAAGGACTATTGCTTACTTGCAGTGCCTATTGCTAGATACATTAATTCAACAGTCTAAATGGAGTTTGGAACCAGGAATAAAGAAAGAAAATATGAATACAGCTACACACACTAGTCAAAACCTCCATCCCTTCATAGAAATCGTAACTCCAACTCTAAGAGATTATTGATGGAAAAACGGATTTCATTAATAGGATTAACGAGGTTTTATATTGATTAGAGTATTAGAAGGCTAAATGCAGTATAAAATAGTAAAAATGGTCGACCCAAAAGGTTTATTTATAAAAAACCTACTTCATCCAAAGTGTTATACCGGTCTGAATATTTTGAATTTGAGTTCCATTTTTTCGCACTAGAAGAAAGACCATGCTGTATGCTGTATGTTGTATGTTGATACTCCTATTCTCATGTAGGATAAATTCTACATGGTTCACATATTTTTTTATCTCCACTGATGAAATATTTAGACCAAAGATAGGTATAACACTGCCAACAACACTATTTGTCATTTGTTTATTTAAGTTGATTATTATTTTAAGTGTTGGATTGATTTATTAGTTCCTCCTCATCAGCGTCATTTTATCAGTCAATAAACTGATGGCTAAACACATCACAAAGTATTATATATCTTCTTCTTATATATCTCCCTATCTCAGCCAATATAATCGAACAACAAAGATATACATAACAATATTATGAACAAGAAGTTCAAAAACAAGATCAGAGGAAAAATGTTACTGGTTTTAGCTTGCGCTGGTGATGATTTTTAGCATTCATCGTGTTCCAATATTGATGGAGCCTCTGATTATGACAACGACTGCTGTGATGGAATTCGCCGCGAAGGTTTTCACCCAACTTGTAGGCGGAAGTCGGAGCAGCTTTTGTAAAAGATGAACATACTGTACAACCCTAAATTTTGACTCATCGGGATCGGCCGGTTCTTATACTGATGTACCGGATTTATATAAGCCCAGTTGGAATATGCGTGGTCCAGATTCAAGAAAAGCACTCTTACTTTTGGGGCGAGCTGGAGTCGGGGTAAGCTAGAGTGCAAGAGTCTGTTTCGGCCCCTGAAGTCAACTAGATTGAATACGAGATCCAGCAGTGTTCCACCGGCTACAGAATATGGAAGAGAGTATCTACTTCTCTGATTGATAATTGCTGAGCATATTCTTCTTATTTTCATCTACATTGCATCATCTTAATTAAGCTCATTCACTTCCCGATCTTGCTGAATGATGTCCCATGTTCAAATTATGTTGCCACAGATAATATTTTTTGCTATTTTTTTTAATTTATTGCTAACGTGCTTCTCTTGTTATTTGATTGAGGGATGACAGAGTATCTATACACATAATAAACTTATAAACATATGGTAGGCTCTTGACTTCTCAAAAATGTGCAGCGCCAAGTTTTATAAATGTAAGAGTATCCCTCCCTTTAAAAAATTACTCAGACAACAAGAAAAAAGAAAAAAGTTTTGTTAGCAAGATATGGAGAGGAATTGTAAGATGATGAGTTCGTTTCTTGTGGTGTTTATCATCTTTTCGATCATTTTTGTCTGTGCAGCTGCTCAGCCTGATAACCTCCCATGTACTTACTCCTCGCGGTTATTTATGTTTCTTCATAACAAATTGTTGTTCTGGTTCGTGCAGCCGTTGGTGGGCACCATGGGGTGGGCATTGTACCTAGTTAGCTGGTTGGTACCAAAGTGATTTATCGATCGATGTTGTTGGAGCTTATTTTGCTTAACGAACTTCTTGTGTGCCTAGGTAACTAGCTAAGTCTTGCTTCATTAATAAGATTATTGAGTTGTTATGTGGATTGAGATTATAGTATTGAGAGCTAAGTACAAGTGTACAACCACTCTAATACTTGATCGATCAATATCCT